>VXBL01007585.1:20030-59989 GCA_013400195.1 Aramus guarauna | reverse complement strand
AGGGAGGTGATTCTGCCCCTCTACTCTGCTCTTGTGAGACCCCAGCTGGAGTACTGTGTCCAGCTCTGAGGCCCCCAAGATAAGAATGACATGGTGTTCAGATGCTGGGAACCCTGCTTTCATGCAGCATCAGACAAATCCCGGAAGAATCTTCCCATGGCACGCTGTGGCACACAGCTGCCCTCTGTGAAGAGGCTCTTCCTCCCTCCCATACCATGGTGCCTTTTATTTTGTGTAAAAAAAACTGCAAAGAAACCAAAACAAACCCACGTGTCCGCTTGTGCCAGGTCAGAACATTATCTCTGTCATGACAACCACCAGCAGATAACACAGGCCAGCACAGGGGTTCCAGCGTGGTCCCTTGCAGCAGCTACTCATGCTCACATGTGGGCTTCTCAAGCCTAAAGTACAAGGCCTAATAGAGCAGACGCGGTTTGCCCAAGATCACTAACTACTCAAACATGTTATCTTTGGCAAGGCTTCTAATACAGCATGTCAAAAAAGATGGTAGACACACGTTAGTATATTTCAGATGTTAGCCGACGTGTTGGCATAGCGATGCTAGCTCATCTTTATTAGGTGGCTGAGGTGATAAATGGCAAAAGCCTATTTCAAATGCTGCCAGGAACAAACCCAGGAGTTTCTTTTAAATGTGTCTAGAGGTATCTTTAGTATATTCATGACATGGAATAGCTCCAGCTCCAGGTGCAAGGTAGAGGTAGTTTTGTGTAACATGAGAAAAAGTTGTAGGCAGACTGCATTTTACACGCCTAATGCTTTCTTCTAAAAGATGGAGGATCTTTGCTCTGAAACACCCCCTTTCTGTACCCTTTACTGCAGATAGGTGATCTCTCTGAATGTGACAACTGCTGTGAGGGGGATGAGGGAGAAGAGACAATTGAAATGTGTGTCATCTTCTGTGGCTTTACTAAGATAACTTCTAAATTAAAAAATGCAGGGAGGTAATTTGGCCTTCCATTTTCCTCAGAGTTAATTTTAAAAATGATAATTTGTGCAATGAAAAAGATGAACATATACCATACTGACACAGACAAAACAATAGCAGTGCATTTGCAGAGGAATTGGTTTTTTTGTCTGAATTTCTATCAACTGGTTAATTTCAGTTTTCACTTAACACTTCACTTTAATAGTGACAGATACCCAAAGCTATTTCCTATAGTTTTACTTCTAAGTCACTTGAATATATTTGAATATTTCATGGTAATAATTACATCAGAATTACCAAAGATATTGAAATAGGGCACTGAATTTCTGCATTAGCCAAAAGCCCAGGCACACTCTAAACTTTACTGTTGGGTTTTTGGTTTGGTTTCTTTTTGGTTTTTTTCCATAAAGGAAAAAGCCAATGGGCCTTACAGGGATTGACGAAGGCTTGCTATTTAAGGGAATAAAATAGTAAAGCCCCTTTGCATAGGTATGAGTTTGAACGTTTGAAAGTTAAACCACAGAACAGAGCACTGTATTGATGTTTAGGAAGACCATATCACTATCATGTGGCGGTTTTGTCTTTTTTTTCTTGGTTCTGTGGGTGCAAAAAGAAAACTGAACATGTAAATGCTGTTCCTTTTTATTTCTCGTCTTGCTTTTTGGTTCTGTCTCCTGCAAGTGGAAAAGATGGAATTCAAGCTTATTTGTTAGTAATTGTTTGAGAAGGAAGGTGGCCTTTCCAAAAAGGGGAAAAATATGTACATTTAAAAGGAGAATTTTTTTTTTAGAAATTTTGACTAGTGGTGTTTTCTGTGGTCAACAAGTTGCACTAGTTACACCAAGTGTAAGTATGCTTTTATTATTTTTAGTGTCACGGTCTAATCCTCCATATATTATTAAGTCCAAATGACTCAAGAATCATCACTTCTTAGTGAATTATAGTAACTTTGTAGGAAACTATGTTCGTTCACCACTCATGTATAAAGAGATTGATAATCCCTAAGGATAGTGTATATTAAATTATGAATAAAGTGTATAGATTTTTATCTTTTGCAAGGTAAAAAATAAGATTAATAGCCACAAAATTTTTAATACCCTCATTGGGTGAGTTTATTGGATTATTGTTATGGCTTATCGTACATTAACATGATTTGTGACTTTTTTTTGCCCAGTACACATATCACTGCATTCTGATGGATATCTGCTCTCACTTTCTTTGTTCCTTGGGCCTTGCACTTCTAGAATAGCAGGTCACAGTTTTTAAAGTCCTTGTCAGCTTTTTGGACAAGATGCTGTGCTTTCTGCAGAAGCCAGTTTTCACTGGAATTGAAGAGGCCAATGAATTTATAGTTGTAATGAGCATAGCAGTAGATGCTAATTACACTTACTACTTAAAACATTAATTTTTTTGTAATGGGATTACTTAGGGATTTGAAAAATGTGTAGTTACCAGGAAAAAAACTGCTGCTATAAGCCAGCATATCTTTATATCTGTGCAGCTGCGTAAGATGAGAAAATGTCTGAAGTATGCAGAAATTTCAGTCTGAAACAAGGATCTTCCAATACTATCACTGTCTTTTGGGTTGGCTAAAAAGAAATATATGTTTGTGTGAATGAGTTGTAAAAAATCACTGATCACCTTAAAGGGAATAGTAATTTTTAAGTAAATTTAATTCCTGAAATAAGGTTTCCATATCACTCTAAGGAGTGTTTTTGGGGGGAATTCATTATGCAATATAAATGGCATATTTATATAACTCTATTTGTGGATCTAGACTTTGACAAGTAATAATGTAAATTTATTTTGGTTACATTAGTAGACATAGAATTTTATTTTTGTATTTTAGATTATTTTTTAGCACAAACTGTTTTCTTTGCTAAAGTTGATTTGGAGGTATAATTTAAGTATGAACCATTTTTAGAGTTTTTGTATTTGAGAAAGCTCTCATGAGATTGGCCACTGCTAGCCTTAGAATTTAACCTGTTTGGCCTTGCACCTCTCTTGAAAGAACTTTTTGACCTGTGAAATAGACATTAGTAAGTAGCTCATCTTTCTGTTTTATTTATTTATTAATTATTATTACCTTTTTTTTTTTTTTAATTTCCTCTTTTAGGGGGATTACTGAAGCTCGTTTTGTTTATGTCTTTGTTCTTGGCATAGTCTTCACTGGCACTAAAGATTTACTAAAGTCACAGGTTATTTCTGCAGACTCCAGCATGAAGAGTACAGGATTATGGGAAATGTATAGTGGATTGGTTCTATTAGCAGCCCTTCTATTTAGACCTCACAATTTACCAGTCTTGGTGTTTTGTCTGCTGATTCAGACAATGATGACAAAATACATCTGGAGACCTTTGAAATTTGATGCAGCACAGATCACTATCATGCACTACTGGTTTGGCCAAGCTTTCTTCTATTTTCAGGTAAGCTGAATACTCTTCCTGCTACAGAGGTGGGAGGGGGAGTAGTTTTTGAAAGAAATATTATCCGTTATGAGTAAAATGCCAACTAAATCTCAGAGAGGAGGAGTTTACTGAGTTCTCAGAAGGGTTTAGTTTCTAACTGTATTATTAATGTTTTGTTTTCAGAATCAGGGAAAGAGGCATACCTTGATAACTTATCCGCAATATAGATTTCAAAAAATGCTAAATATATCAGATACCTATACCAGGGGTGACTTTGGTCTGTTACTGGGCCTCCTAAGTACAGTTCTGGTGATAACAAATTTAAAATTTCAGCTCAGTTGATTAATACCAATAAAAGGCTTACAAAAATTCTTGAGGCTTACAAAACCTTTGGTAGAATCACAATAGGTCTACATACAGTTTAAGACTGAAGGTAAGTTCTGTGACAAGTTAATATCTCTTCTGAGAATCATTCTTATTATATCAAATGGTATCTTCTTTCCTGAGGAGTCTTACTAATTTCAATAACATAGTTCTCTACATTGCAAATAAGGTTGGAAATCCACAAAAACTTTCCTTAGCATTGAAGCTGGAGAGGTTCTTTCCACTTCTAATAATGTTGGAAACTTAGTGTAGCAGATTGTCTTAAGAGGGCATTTGTTAAACTGGGAATCAGGTTGTTTCTGGTTTAGGAGGAGAGGCTTTTTGATTTGTTGAAAAATTTCAAGGTGAGATCTGCATTGGCTTTACTTTTGAGGCGTGGCAGAGGATGTTAAAACCATGGTCAAACTTAGGGCACTTCCTAATGTGTTTCTGATCATGTTAGTACTGACTAACGGTTGGCTTGACTTGGCTCTGAGAGTGCAAGTCAGGGATAGGGCATTGATGATGGGGATAAGATCATCATGATTCATCCTTTCCTACCCAGTTTTCCTGCTCAGAGGACATAACATTTCTTGGTTGAATGGCTTTTGCATGGGTTGAATGTTATTGTTCAGGCAGTCATCTCTGATTATGATCCTCCAAGAGCAGCCCTTTGTGGGGTTGGCAAGAGGCTGAAGACAGGGCCCTCTCAGTACTGAGGCACCAAGCAAAAGCAGCTGCTGGAAATTTAATGGTGGGTAAGCTGCCAAGAAAATTCTAGTTATGGAAAAGGGACTAATAAACAATGATTTGAATGTTTTCATAAAGCACCCATTTTCAGTGATGATGAATTCTTGGTAAAGATGGCTGAGAATTTCATAGAACCACCAAACCACAGAAGGCTGGAACATTCCTCTGGAGATCATTCAGTCTAACCTCCTCCACATCCAGTGGTAGGTCAACCAGATCACATTGGTCTGGACTGTGTCCAGTCTGATTTTAAACACCTGCAAGGATGAAGACTCTGCAGCCTCTCTGGGCAGTCAGTCCCAGTGCTTGACTACTCTAGCCAGTAAAAAAGCTTTTTCTGATGTTTAAACAGAACTTCTTGATCACAACTCCGTGAGCCCGGTAGCTGAGCCAGTTTTCAGCCTACCTCACATTCCACTATCCTAGTCTGGGCTGCATCAGTTTGCCTGTGAGGATGTTATGGGATATTATGTTATGGTGTTAAAAACCTCCTTGTGAGGTGAAAGTGCATTAGATATATATAGCCCAGGTATCTTTAGGCCAATGTAGTGGGATGGAATAGAAAGTAAGGACTTTCTAAAATCATACATTTGCTGTGGAAGTGTAACTGGGTAGGTTAAATTTTATCTTCTCTGATCCGAATGCTGCAAACATTTGGGGTTAACTTTTCTGGAAGAACTTCCATGAACTTCAGAAAACGTGTTCTGTTGCCTCAGAAATAAGCTATCAGAGACTATTGGGAGCACGATACCTCTTTCAGTTTGACTATGCTATGTCAAAGGTTTTTTTCCATACCGATAAAAATCTATTTATTCAAGACCAGTAAAAGGTAACAATTAGATCTGATAGCACTTGTCAGGGTTTTTTAGTGGTTTTATACTGGTGTTAGTGGGAAGATAGAAATATGCTTTAAGATTTTTCTTTTTCATTGTAATGACTAATTTTTTGCGCTTTGAACTACTCTTGCAATTGAAGAGGTTTTTGGGTTTAAAGAATGGAAGAAGTGATTTCCATTTTAATTGGCTGCCCATGGTGCTGTTGGATATCCTGCATTTTCAGGGCATTCACCCAGGCGCCATCACCCCACAGGCAATTTTGACATTTCTTCTTGATGTGTTTCCTTTTGAAACAATAACTTCCAGAATGATATAGCAAACTTGAGGATATGTTAAAAATTAGCTCTGACAAGGGAGTCTCTTGCCTATAGACAAGTTGCTGAATCACAGCATCCAAAGCTCAGAAAGGAGAAACTCTCCATTGCTTTGTTGAGAGCCAGATTGCTTGATTGGTCTTTGTGCATCTCCTGTCACTCTGAGATCTGCAAAAATGGTGATAGTTACTTATCAAAACTTATGGTAGAAGCAGACCAAAGCTTCCCCCCTGCCCCCATGTTATTTCCCATGCTGGTTTACTCTTAAGTCCGAGATACGAAACAGAGAAGGAGCTGCCTTTTTGTGTCCCATCACATGTCTGTGAACTCCAGCTTTGAAGAGTGTGGTGGGTTGACAATGGCTGGAGGCCAGGTGCCCACCAAAGCTGCTCTATCACTCCCCCTCTTTGACAGGACAGGGGAGAGAAAATAAAATGAAAGGCTTGTGGGTCGTGATAAGGGTGGGGAGAGATCATTGCCCAGTTACTGTCAGGGGCAAAACAGACTCAGCTTAGAAACAAATTAATTTATTACTAAGCACAACAGAGTAATGAGAAATAAAACCAAATCTTAAAACACTTCCCCCCCCCCCTCCCTTCTTCCTGGGCTCAACTTCACTCCCCATTTCTCTACCTCCTCCCCCCTGCAGTGGCACAGGGGGTTGTGGTCAGTTGATCACACGTTGTCTCTGCTGCTCCTTGAGGGGCTGCTCCTGTGAGGGGGAGGACTCCTCACACGCTGCCCCTGCTCCAGCCTGGTGGTCCCTCCCATAGGACACAGTTCTCCACCACCATCTCCAACATGAGTCCTTCCCACAGGCTGCAGTTCTTCACAAACTGCTGCAGCATGGGTCCCCCATGGGATTACAAGTCCTGCCAGCAAACTGGCTCTGGCATGGGCTCCTCTCTCCATGGGACTACAGGTCCTGCCAGGGGCCTGCTCCAGCATGGGCTTCCCACAGGGTCACAGCCTCCTTCAGGTGTCTCCACCTGCTCCAGTGTAGGGTTCTGAACAGGCTGCAGGTGGATATCTGCTCCACCGTAGTCTTCTCCATGGGCTACAGGGGAATCTCTGCTCCAGTGTCTGGAGCCACCTCCTCCCCCTCCTTCTTCATTGAGCTTGGTGTCTGCAGAGTTGTTCCTCTCTCTGGCTGCAAAAACCGCTGTTCCTTCCCCCCCAGACTCTGCTTCTTTTCCCCTTAGTACCCAGAGGTGCTACCACTGTTGCTGATGGGCTTGGACTTGGCCAGCAGCAGGTCTGTCTTGCAGCCATCTGGCATTGACTCTGTTGGACATGGGGGAAGCTTCGAGCACCTTCTCACGGAAGCCACCCCTGCAGCTCCCCCCACACTACCAAAACCATGCCAGGCAAAACCAATACAAAGAGATTCTTCTGAATTTAGCAATGACTTAGCAAAAATTTCGACAAATTCTTACTCTCTTTAGCACAGGGCCCTTTAAATAATGTATCTATTTCTGAAGAACTTGCATACTGTTTTTGGCAGATTTTTTTGGCTGCCTACCTGGAAAACCAAGGTGTGTGTCTATTCAGCGTAGAATAATCATAGAACCATAGAATGGTTTGGGTTGGAAGGGACCTTAAAGATCATCTAATTCCACACCCCACCCCCCCTCCCCGAGTTGTAATAGAACAGGAAGGATTTTAGAAGAATCAGTTTTGATTGTAGCCTATTTCTCTATTTTCTCTAATTTTCTCTGTTTCTCTATTTTTTCTAAACATCCTAGAGATGTTTCAAAAATAGAGAAATCAATTCTGCTAAGGGAAAAATTGCTTTTAAGAGTCCAGACAGATGGAATTTTCCTCCACCCCCCACTCCTTAGAGAGCAAGTTTTCAGTTCTCTTTTAAAAATGCTGTAAGTACATTTGCATTAGATGCCCTTTCTACGATGGAGATTAAGAGTTTGACCAAAATACCACTCTTCAAATGTTAGCTTTGTTCTTTTATTCTCTGATGAAAGAACTGTTCTGCAGGTATGGAAAGGAACAAATTGAATCATACAAGGCTAAGAGGGTGTTTTTTTTTTTTTTGCCTTTCACAATTGAAAGCAATTATCTGATGTAAAAAATGTTAGTGTAGAAAGGTAGAATGGTCAAGCTGGTAGCTCATAAAACTACAGAGGCTACAAATTAATGATCTCTTTTAAATTGGTAAATTTCTCCTGATTTGTTCTGAGAATAGGTTTTCCTGTCTGGGACTCTAGATCCAAGGATGGAAGAAACGTCTTCCAGAAATTATGTTTAATTTCATGCTCTTTGTATGTAGGTTTGCTCAGTATGTAGCATTCTGATCTGCACTGGTGGGGAAAATTAAAAACCCGACAACCTATAAAATCTAATTCTTCATTAATTATTGTTTAAAATATATTTATTAGTTAATATATTTAAGTTTCTTCCATTTCCTTATGTGACACATAATTAACTGGCAATCTTATATTAATGGCATTTAATTAACTGGCAGTCACTGAAGTATAGATGCAGGATCCATACCAGATACACAACAAATGAACACTCACCAATTTCTGTGCCATTTTGTATAACTGATTTAAAAAAGATCTAGCCCCCACCCCTGCACCAGGACACTCCCCTCCCAAACAGTGCCATAGATGAGTGACCTGAGTAGAAGCCGTAGATGATTTTGGGGTGGTTGTGTATACTTTCCAGCTCTTCCTTACCTGACTGATAAAAGATGGAACTCTGAAAGTATGCATACCTTTCATGATGTAGCTTTCTGGTTTAGTAACAGATTTTAATTGTTTGAATAAACTGTTTAATCTTTTTGCTTTACTTGTGGGAAAAACAGGAAGGTCTTTGCTTGGTGACAGTTTTCAGATCTCCTCCTTACTTCTGTGCCTTCCAGTGCAGATAACGCAATTCTTACTGAGTAAACTGCAGTTGTCTCAGATTTAGCAACTACCTGTCTCGGCCATGACCATCAACACCAAGGTCTTACATTCTGACTGACTTAGAAAAGGGTTGTATTTCAGGCACAGTATGTATCATTTGTTCTCAAATACTGAATAACCATTAAGGAAGTACAACTGGGCTGTTTCTGCTGGAGAAATCCATTGAGTTCTCAACTTCAGTATTGATCTCTGTTCAGCTTGGCTTGGTAGCAGCTAGTGATTCGTTTACTACCTCTGGAGTGAGTGATGTCTATGCTTCAATGCAAGGGGAGAGATGTGAAGGAAGCACAACTGTATTATTAGGCATGATGGGCAATGCTGGCATAGATTTAAAAGTCTTCTCTGACTTTTTTTTTTTCAAGTTTGTGAACTATTAAACTGGCTGGGTTCAGAGTGGTGATAGGTTTTTAATTTCCAGACAGGCATAAAGATCTAATGTAGCATACAAAAATGATAGCAGGTTTATGGTTGAAATAGACAAATTGAAAAACACTGAAATTTGTTTTGATGTAGATCAGATTGGATACTAAATTTAAACTGTGCTAGCTAAATGAGGCAGGAGAAGAGAAATAGAAACTAAATATAAACCCCTTCCATCTGGAAATAGGAGAGAGATTTGGAGAACTACTTTTTGCACATATTCTGGTGTGATTATGAGAAGAATGAGACTTCTTGCCCATGTTGCTCAGCCTTTATTAAATCTTGGTAGGCAAGTGGGTATGTAATGACAAAAGCAGTAACTCTCTCTTGCTAAGTGTGGAATGTAAGTGATGGTCTTTTGAATATGACAGTGGGTAAAAATAGCCTTGTTCAGGATAGCATATTTAATGAATGAGGCAGAGTTCTTTTGAAAAAAATACTGTAGCGTCCTTAAAGACTTTATGGAAGTATAGCTATGAAAAACCTAAGTGTACAGAGTAAACAAGGTTCATAGAACAGATACTATTTCTCATTAATCAGTTAGTATAGTTGATGAAAGTGGGGGAAAAAAATGAAGTCCCTGAGTGTGGAAGCTAATATTTTAATCTTCAGTAGAAGTAGAAAAAAACCCCAAACAACAACAAATTAAGTACGGGTTAAAAAAAAATGCCTTGAGCTTACACTTGGTTTTGCATTCTACCTTCATCTGTGCCAGGACCCTGAGTGCATCTCCTGTCTAGGAGTTTAGTTTAACACTGTTCAAGGTCATCTTCACTGAGGGGAGCTGTTGGGTGAAAAGCTTGATGGAAGGGCCTGGCCCTCCTTTCCTTTGGGAGCTGCTTTTAATCTGATGCTTTACTGCCTATGCTGTGTTACAGCTGTATAAGCAGGCATGTCTGTGCCTGTCTTGTACCTTCTTGGTCTTGATTTGGACCTGGACCTGCTGTCTGGGTTTCCTGGCGTACTCTTGGACCTGCCTTGTCACTACAGACTTGCTGTGTGATCTCTGGACTGCATCTGGCCCTGATTGCTGTCTCTGGATCCAGTCCTAACCTGGATGTGCAGCTGAGCATTCCCAGTCCTCCTGACTTACTGTGCTCACCTGCCTTGTTTTCGTGCTCATTTCCCAGCTTACCTTCCCATCCAGAACCAGCTAGTCCTTGCTGCTTTCTGACAATGTGAATTCAAAAGGCAAATTTATTAAAACAGTTGTAGCTTATGTGGGAAGACTACACAATTAACTTGTTTTTACAGCCCTTTAGCAAGATTTTTGTGAATAGCAAGCAGGGGAAAGGGTTGCTTACATAGGTTGTGCATTCTTCATGCTTGGAGGTTTTCAGAGGTTGACTGGTTAAAGTCCTGTGTTATGGAGCTGGGTAAAAACATTTCATTTTTTAGTCTTGTTTTAATAGTTAGGATCTTTGCTTTATTTATTGCTTTGTGTAAATCGATGAAGACAAGCAAAGTTAAAAATACTCCAGTATTGTCGAACAGATATGGAATTAATACATTTAATCAGAATACTACTTATTTGTCAGGATTTTACTGCAAGCTTGAGAACCTCTTGATGAAATTTTCAACAAGCTTGATTGATTGATTGTTTTCTCGTAATCTCTGAGTTGCCCACATCTCATAACTCATCAGTTACTTCCCAGAAGTATATTATATCTTTATTATTGCTACTGGCCCTTCAGTTGCAGTGAGAATGGAAATAAATGGTTGTTTCCTTTAACTATAGCAGCTCCTAAAAATTTATGTTGCTATAAATATTTCTTAAAATATTTTATTTACTTTGGATGAAAGCTCATAAATGAACAAAAATTCCATGTATTTATTTATTAGTCTTGTGGGTTTTGTTCCCATCCTTAGAGCAGTACATCTGCAGAAGAGGAGAAATAAAATACAATCTCAAAACCTTTAAGACTTATTTATACTTTCTGGTATTTTTTATGACTGGAGAAGGACACAACAGGATTGTATATTTTCAGAAGCATTTATATCTAATTAATCTTGTCTTTAGGTAGAGAGATGGACTGAGTGACAGTTTAAAGTGGATTATAGCTTTCTTTTTTTATGATTTGAAAGCATTGTAGGATAATTTATATTGGAGAGAACTTCAGAAGGCCCACAGTTCAAACCCATTCTCAAAGCAGTGTCAGCTGTGAGGTCAGACCAGGTTGTTCAGGGTATTGATACCTCCTAGGTTTGAGATAGAAGAACCTTTCTGGCCAGCCTTTTCCAATTACTTAATTTTTTCACCTTAATTTATTTGCTTCAAATAATTAAGATAAATTCCTCATTCTATGCTTGTCTAGAGAATTCCAGTTACTAGGAAGGCACACAATTATGTGAAGGGCTCAGTGGAAGTGTGGTAACGGTCTGCTGTGTTAAATCGGTCATTAAACAAGCCAGAAGCATATCAGTTTTGTCTTGCACCTCTGTACTTCTCACTTAAGTGAGAGTCGTTGAGATACTGCAAGTAATAGCACAAATTCAGTGAGTGAGGTGGTTTCTGAAAAGTTTGCAGAAAAATCATTGCAGCTTTGAAGAGAGTTTAAGATTGTTTTCATTACTGTTTGTGGAAGGATTCTCCTCTGTTGCTGTAGCAAATATGCTGAGTAGTTTCTCTAGCCAGTGTTTTTATATTTGTGCTTCACTGTGCTAAATTGCGACAGATTATAATGGAATGCTTTTATGCAATAGTGCAGTCTCCTGTCACTTTCTGCCCTTACCATAATAAGCTATTGCACTGTTTGAAATAATTGAGTGATACTTAAAATAAAAGCAGACACTCTGAATTGTCAGTTATTTATGTGTTGTGTGGAGAATTAGAAGGTATGTTGTTGTTGTTCGGTCCTTGTTACTCCTCGAGGAGCATAGGGCTGCAACAACACTATGCCACCGAACCCGGTGGGATAGTGTTGTTGCAATTTATGTAACAGATTTTGTTTTTGACATGATTGGATTGTTAGCCCAAAACAAAACCCCCAACCTGGAGGGCCAGGGTGCAACATTTTAGTCTGGCCCGACAAGGCACGCAAGCCACCACACCACGACAAGGTAAGTTGCACCAACTAGTGGTGGGAATTAGAAGGTATAAGCTACAAAAATTCAGTTCAAATATATGAATTAGTGTTTGAAAAAGATATCTAACATGAAGAAAAAATGTTTCTTACTGCTCAGCAGGGCTTTTCCAATAGTAGCTGTGGAGCCATCCATGAGGCTTAACAGGTTCCTGGTGAGGATGGAGTGTTTGGATACTTCACATCCAGTGTGGTCGGAGTTGTACATGTGTGGATCCAAGTGTGTGCATCCTTGCTCTCCTTGTTCAACAGCTACATCACTTTAAACAAAGTCAAAGATAACTGGAGTGAGCCCCATGTGAAAGGAACCAGAGGGAGTTGGGGAGAAGGTGGAAAGCGCTGTTCCTTCTTCCTGGTTCTTTCCTCTGCCCTCACTGTCTTCCACAGGAGAGTGCATCTTTTTGCCCTGTTGCACAGGACCAGTACACTTACTCTTGCTCCTTCTCACATGCAGTGGGATGGGGAGGTGCCCTGAGGCGCCAAGGATCAACCATGTGTATATGCAGGTGGAGTAAAAAGTGTGAAACTTTTCAGCTCTTCATGAGATGAGCAGGATTGCATGATGCTTCAGCTTTTCTATTCTGCACACATCATACAGAGGAGAAGGAGGGGAGAAAAAATAAGTAGATGTATGGGTAAGAGACCTGTTGCTGTGGTCAGGAATTGGGGGAAAAGAGAGCAGGTTCTCTCCCTGTTGGTCCCTGTCAAACCTCTGCTTGTTAAGATGCAGCAACCTGCCCTGCTCCCACAGTGCTGCACCTGACCTTTCTGCTGTTGCCACGTCCTCAGTCTGTACCCCTTAAACCTGAGGAGGAGTCTTTTTTTACAGCTTCCTTTCCCAGTCTCATCTTCAAGGTTCTAGGGCACAGATACGCTTTTTGTTTAGCTGCTGATCATTAGTTATTCTTTGCTTGGCTCCTGTCATTGCTGAACATTACGCTAAACACATAACAATAATTTATTACACTGGTGCAGCATAACAATAAATTACTACAGTGGTGCATGGAGAAGGTCAAAATGAGGAAGACTGACAGTCATAAGTCAAGATTTTTTTCTGCTGTATGATGTCTCAGTAAAATTCACCCCTTATTGCCCTCTTACAGCTTCAGGCTCCCCTTACATTCTGGGGATATCTTGGTAAGATTCATGGCAACTGTGACTACTGATAATGAGCTCTGGATGGTTCTGTCAACGTGGACCTGTTTCAGGAACAGCATTTTTGCTGTCCCCAGTGCCTAGTTACTGATGTACCTGAAAAAGCTACCTATTTTTCATGCTGGTGGTTTGACCTCGGCTGGAGGCCAGGTGCCCACCAAAGCTGCCCTATCACTGCCCTCCTCAGCTGGACAGGGGAGAGAAAATGGAGAAAATATAATGAAAGGCTCGTGGGTCGAGATAAGGACAGGGAAAGATTATTCACCAGTTACTGTCACAGGCAAAACAGACTCGACTCGGGGAAAATTAATTTAATTTATTACCAATCAAATCAGAGTAGGATGATACGAAATAAGAACTAAATGTGAAAACCACTTCCCCCCACCCCTCCCTTCTTCCTGGGCTCAACTTCACTCCCCATTTCTCTACCTCCTCCCCCCTGCAGGGGCATGGGGGGATGGGGAATGGGGGTTGTGGTCAGTTGATCACACGTTGTCTCTGCTGCTCCTTCCTCCTCAGGGGGAGGACTCCTCACACGCTGCCCCTGCTCCAGCCTGGTGGTCCCTCCCATAGGACACAGTTCTCCANTTTTTTTTTTTTTTCTCCTTCTTAACTATGTGATCCCCGATGTGCTACCACCATTGCTAACGGGCTCAGCTTTGGCCAGCAGCAGCGCCATCTTGGAGCTGGCTGGCATTGGCTCTGTTGGATGGGGGGAAGCTTTTAGCAGCTTCTCACAGAAGCCACCCCTGTTGCCCCTGCTGCTACCAGAACCTTGCCATGCAAACCCAATACACCATGTGGTCTGGATTTCATGGACAACCTAGACATGTATTTGACAATAGCACTTTCTCATCGGGGTAGCTTGCAGTTCAAGATGACTGCAGTCACTAAGGTGAGAGGAGATCAGGTTGGAGGGAAGGGGGGAGCCACCACTCCTCATGTGCTCTGCTGGGACTGGGTCTGAGGCTACCGGTGGTGGCACAGCCCTTACATTTGGGTTGTTCTGGGATTCTGTAGGGGGGGGAAGAGAGTTTGATAGCTGTTAGAATACTGGTGCTGTAAAAACTGACCAGCTTCTCCAGGTACAGTAAGACTGTCCAAGAGCTTTTGCGTTAGTCTGAGGAAACCGATCTGTGACCTGCTAAGCTAAGAAATATTCTGCCTCAATCACAGGCTGTGTTTGCTGCTTTAGGTATTTGAGTAAAGTTAAATACTTGAGCATTGTCAGTGGAAAATACTTCTTTCAGTTTTGTATTATCCCTTGTTATTTAGTGGTCTTAGTCACTGAAAAAGAAAACTAGGTAAAACATACAAGTCCTGGACAGATCTTTATAGTTTCATTGCTGTATGTTTGGTGTATTTTTCTCTGTCTACATATTAAATGCCTTTTATTGATGTTTCAGGCTATCTAGACTTACTTTTGGTCTATTTCAATGCAATCTATTGTGATGTAGAGACTTGGGAAGCAGAAACCTCTCTGAATTTGCCTGTCTTAATCTGGTTACCTGTAGCAACTTGTGTCATGGGGCAGGCAGGTGGGTGGTGTGATATTCCACTACAGCTCTACATTAAAGCTCAAAGGACAAGAAGTATTTATTTCCTGGTGTAATTTTAAGCAACAGGCTTAAAATCTTGGGTTTGAACCATATGTGCTGAAAACTGCATTTTTTTTTTCATTACCATGACAGAAATCAACAAGTGTAGCTGCTTGCTTTAAACTCTTTTTTTTGGATGTAATTTATTAAACAACAGGTATGTAAATTTGCAGACAAAATAAGACAAGCAAAAGATCATGCTGTTTATGCCTTCATTAGTCTGTAAATCCTAAATAGAAGCTCTTCTTTGGTAAACTGCTTTATTGAAATTCCAACATAAAGAATATGTCTGTATTGTAAAGTGGCTTAAAAAGTAAGTCTTTAACAGGTGCAATAATTAATATTATTCTAATGTATTCTAAATGTTTCTCTGGTGATATTGGAATCTTTATTTTTTTTATTCCTATTTTCAGGGAAATTCAAATGGCATTGCTACTGTGGATGTTTCAGCAGGTTTTGTGGGACTCGAAGGCTATGTGGAGATACCCGCTGTCTTCCTTACAGCATTTGCAACATATACAGGACCTTTGCTTTGGGCCATTCATCTGCTGTGCTACTTGAGTTCTGAAGTTAGCAGGTAATCATGTTTTGAACTGAAGTGATGCTTTTCTATGTACTGCAGATATAAACACCATCCATGTAGTGTATACCTTTTCAAACAAATAGTTTTGTTCACATTTTTTTCCTTGGAAGTTAGTTTTCTATTAAGAAAATGCATGTTCTTTTTTTGATACAAGTTTGTATCACCTCACTCTTCCAGTTTCATTGTCTCTGCAGAAGTTTTGCACTCAGAATATACGTGTATGTTTTACTAATTTTGTTTCTTAGTAAGTTCTCAGTTTGCTGTGCTAAGTTACTTAAAATTTTATTACGTTTTGTTGTAACAGCATGTGCTGCCTAAAAACATTCTTCTTGGAACCTATTAAGTAGGACACCTGAGGACTTTTTAAAGTAATAGAATAGAATTCAAACTTAACTAACGTGCTGTTCTTTGAATGTCTTTCCTTGTTTACAATAGTGACATACAACATTATATTAATAAAACAGATTTATTTTATTGTATGTTACTGGTTATTGCAGTCATTTGTAGGTAAAATATTTGTACTTCTGGGTATCTTGTGTTGCAGATAGGTTAATGTAAAATGAATTAGTGGAATTTGGAATTTGGAATTTTAAGAGGACATAGTTGGAAAGTGCGTGCATAACTTAGAGTGTGAATGTAAAATCCAGTTGGACTCTCTGATACTGCATTTAACTCATCATGCAGGGAATTCAAACTGAGATGCAGTATGTTAAAATAGGGAGAGTAACTGTAAATTCTGTCTCATATAATATCAATGCACAAATGCAAAAACTTGATACATTTTCACAGAAATAACATTTGATAGTGACTAAATTCTTATCAACCCAGAGTCTTTTCTCTGTTATATGTAGAATTTAAATGTACACTTTTTATTTTTTTTTAATGGAGAACAAAATGTTGCAGCAGGCTTGGCAGAGGTGGGATTTTAGACAGTATTTAGGTTATCACAACTCTTTGCCTTATGCTTTCTCATCCTCTGTAAACCTCTGACTTTCCTTTATCTACAGCATGTCACCTGGTCCCATCCTGTTGGTGCTTTTTGTTTTCTGGCTTCTCTCTTCTCCTTTCGCTTGTTTGTTTTGGGCTATACCTACACTGTGAACTTGTGTTGGCATGTGTGTGTTTATCAAAGGCATAAGGAGGTGGGATCCCTAGCTGTGTAGACCAGTGGCGGTTTTTGAGCCAGGAAAGGACCTGTTCTAACAGGCTAAATTCCTGCACAGTCATTATGTCCATTGCTCTGTATTAACAGGCACCTTTAACAAGTATAGTTATTATTCCCCTTATTCGCTAATTTGCCTGTCTGCCATATTGCTGTCTAAAGATATGTCTAACTCTCTCTACTTCATTGCAGTTGAATTATGCAGACCACTGCTGGACCATTGTATCGCTCTAGTAATGCACTCCTTAGTGTAGATTGAGACTTACTGTAGAACGTTACCTCTTATTCTGAGGCCAGCTACCTTGAAGTCATCTTTGGTCTTATATAGATTGTGGGTAGTCAGGCAACAATAGATTGATACTATCTAAGTACTGGTCTTTATGTATAATGCCTCTGAAAACCAGCCTTTTCTCTTTTAATTCTGGTGGGTTTTTGCTTCAGGAGTAGCAGATGTGGAATACAGTAATTATTGATGTCTGGATTTGTATAACCACAGAAACCTCTTTCTTGAATTTTCTTTACTACTTGGTGTCTTGACACAAAACTCAGTTCTAATTATGTTTCAAATGCTTCTCAGTTTAGCTTTAGTTACTGCTTTGCTCCATCAATACATCCTCCTAGCTCTTTGAGTTTTCTCCATTCTTTCAACTCTCTTTTTAAAGAGTTACCATGTACATATAAAAAGCCCTGCCTCTTGTCTTCTAGTAAATATGTGACCCAGGACCTTGGTATTACTTAGATTCTATTAATCTACTGTTTTTCCCAATTCCTTTATACTTCTGCCATGTTTTCTTTAAAATAGTGCTAGACAGTTTCACTGGTCATATCCATGTTCCTGGGTTGGTATTTTTAGCAGTCCCGCTTTCCATTCTTTATTATTACACTGTAGGTGCTTTGGAACCACCTTAGTGCCATTGTCTAGGGAGACAATAAGAGTTCCTGTAGTGTTTTTAAAGAGCTGAAGTTTTAATGTTGTTTAAACCTTAGACTGCAGACTGTGATGAACACTAACATACAATGAAGAGAAAATTATAGCATGTTTTTGAAAGCTCTTCTAACAAAATAATAAAAAACTTTCTGTAACAAAATCTTTGAGGACCTGTACTTGTTTAGTATTGTTTCAAATAGTGTGCCTCTGTAGTAGTGTTGGTTGTTGTTCTGATGTTTTCTTGGTTGAATTTTTGCAGATTAAAAGCTCAGCTAGTAGTGTTGCCAGGTACAGTGCTGATTTAAACTGCTCTCAAGTGAGTAGCTGTGACCTGTAATACCCACATCACTTAAGTAAGTAGATTCCATCAAGCAGCCTGTGTCTGTAGCCTTTTTAAGGTTCATTGGGTCAACTGGTAAGGTTTTTTCCTCTGCAAAACAGTGAATAAGCCTGGATTGGAATCTCTGTAGCTACTGGGACTTGTTTAAATTGGTATGTTATGGTGCTCGTAACTTGGTCTGTACACTTTTTATTTTACACTTTTGTTTTGCTGTTGCTGGCCAAATGGTTGGCTCATTACTTTGTCATTATTCCTTAGAGCCAAAGCTGAAACTGCAGAAGGCAGGCGTCAGCTGCTTCCTGTGGTTTTTTAAATGCATGGGGGACTGAGCATTTTCAAAAACTGTTGGATGCTTTAGGATGTTCTTTACAAAGGCTCCTTATTAACTTTTATAAGCAATATGCCTTGGTCAGTGAAATTCAAACCCTTTCCATTTTTTATGTGGTTCTGAGTGCAAGATAAAGATCCTTTCCCTGCTTCTAAAGATCTAAAAGAATCCAACCGCCCTGTTTTTTGGTTTTTTTTTTTTTTTTCCAGCATGCTGAGTGGGTCCTGTTAGATTGCCACAGGATGTCATCAGGATTCCTGACCCACCCTGGTGCCATCTCAACTGAACAGATGTGCCCAGACCTGCTCAGCAGTGTCATTCTTAGCCAAGTCCCTAGCATCCTGCAGCCTGTTTTAGAGCTGTTGCATCTGAGGAAGTTGACCTGGACAGGGAACTGTGACTTCAGTGCTAGCTGTGTATGCATGTGTACTTGCACACCCTTCCCTCTCTCTGCACTTGGCATTTATAAAATCACGGAATACTTGACTCTGGAGTCTAACCCTCCTGTCCAGAGCAGGTTCCTCAGGGCCATGTCCAGTTGGTTTTGAGTATGTCCAAGCATGGGCACTCCAGGATCTCCCTGGGCAACCTGTTCCAGTGTGTGACAACACTTGCAGTGGAACAGTTGTTTTCTGATGTTTAAGTGGAATTTGTTGTCTGTCAGTTTGTGTCCGTTGCCTTTCATCCTTTCACTGGAAACCACTGAAAAGAGTCTGGGTACATCTTCAGCTTTCTCACCCTCTCATTTTATGTCAGATGCTCTAGTCCCTTCATGATCTTTGTGATCTTTCATCGGACTGGCTCCAGTACACCCAAGTCTGTCTTGTGCTGGGGAGCCCAGAACTGGATCCACAACCCCAGATGTGATCACACCACTGCTCAGCAGAGAGGAAAGATCACCTTCCTCAACGTGATGGCTCTACTTTTCCCACTACAGCCCTGGGTTGGCTCAAGGGAACATTGCTTGCTCACGTTCAACTTGTCCACTAGGAACAACCTATGTGCTTCTCTGCCAAGCTGTTTTCCAGATGGTCCACCTCAAGCCTGTCGTGGTGCATGGGTTTATTCTTCCCTAGGTGTAGGATTTGGCATCTCCCTTTGTTAAACTTCTTGAGTTTCTTGTCAGCCCATTTCTCCAGCTTGTTGAAGTGCCTCTGAGTAGCAGCAGACCTATCTACTGTATCAACCACTCCTCCCAGTTCTGTACTGTGTGCAGACTTGCTGAGGGGGTGCTCTGCCCTGTTGTCTGGGTCATTAATGAAGATGTTAAACAGTATCAGCCCCAATGCCAAGCCCTGGGGTTGATCACTAGTGATTGGCCTCCAGGTGGACTTTATGCTGCTGATCACAACCCTGTGAGCCTGGCAGCTGAGCCAGTTTTCAGTCCACCTTACTGTCCACTTTCCTAGCCTGGACTGCATCAGTTTGCCTGTGAGGGTCTTACAGGAGATGGTGTTAAAAGCCTCCTTGTGAGGTGAAAGTGCATTAGATATATGTAGCCCAGGTATCTTCAGGCCAATATGGTGTGATGAAATAGAAAATAAGGAGGTTTTTGAAATAGTACATTTGCTGTGCAACTGTAGTTGGAACTCCTTAAACAATTTGCTTCCATCTGATGAAACACGTGGAACTATAAAATATTTTCCTCATATGGAAAGGTAAATATGTTTCTAAAATAATTAAGTGGCATGTGATAGACAGTCACATGGATATCACTGCCACTTTTAGTCCTTCAGGCTCTCCTAAGAAACTTGGCAGCTTAAATGTGATGGGATTTTCACAGACAGAAATAGTAAGAACTCTTTGGCTTCAGTCTCCATGGAAACTGTGCAATAACTCCTGAAACTATTTTTGAGACAGGGAGTACTGATTAAACTGATGCCTAAACTTAACCAAGTATTCTCTGTGTGATTTGCATAAATTTCAGGGAGCACCTTATTCATGTAAAAGGGTAGTTTTTACAGTCACCCCTGTATTGCTGTGATCTGAAGTAGAACTTTGGATTTTGGGATCCTTAGGACTAGGAAAAGTGCCATGTTGTTGGATATCTGACCTATATTAGATGACCTCACTGTGCAGTACACTCCAGATGGATTCCGTTTTCAAGCTCCTACCCAAACAAAATTGTCATGTGGGTGATGTTCACAGTGTTGTGTAATTACCAGTCTTTAGCTAGGCATCGTGATAGTTTTCAGATTACTTGCACATTGGAATCTGCATTTTAATTCGTTTAATGAGTCAGATATCAGGGTGAACAGGTGGATGTTTCCTAGCATTAGAAGGCTGCAAGCTTATTGGCTTTTGTTCCTTAGTGATGCGACAGTTGTAACAGTGCTTTCCTGTTAGCAAATGGCTTTCAGGTGTTGAAAATGGAAGTTATGCCCCACAGGAAGGTGCTAATAGTTGCAAAACTTTTAATGTTATGCCATGACTTTGTTAATGTAGAATGCCAACACAGCAAACTTAAGTTTTGCTGTGAATTCTTCTATAATGCTGATGTAAACAGAACTAGGAAGGCATGCTAGTTAAAGGAATTTCAGCAGTTAACATCAGCTATTGCCATCTTCAAGCTAATATGCTTGATTCATGGAGTCCCCATTCACAATCCATGTTAATACATTAATCCTTTTACTTTCTGACATAAGCTGGAGATGCAGTGAGTGTTTCCATTTTTTTTTTTTAATGAGTCCCAGGTAGAAAGTGCAGGCCCCCTTCAAGACAAAGTGGCAATCCAAACATTATTCCCCAAATTCTTCAGTATTTTATGTAAGTAGTTTTTAATTCTTCTGGTTTCACTCTATTCTCTCTTCTTTAGGATATTTAAAGCTGAAAAAATGTTTGCAACTAAGAATATACTGCTGCTGCATTATCTAGAATGGTATTAGCTGTTATCTATTGTGTTTGCCAGCAGTCCCATTCTCTAAATAAAAAAAAATAATTAAAATATATAGAAGGTATCTACTTGTTCATTGATTTGTATGGAAATCTGCTAGTGATTTGATAAAATTGGAATGGGCTTTCACTGCCACAAGCCAGAAGAATATATTACTCACTTAGGTATCTCCTGACATGCATCATTGCAGTGATGACTGGAGATTTCTCTTAGACATCGTTAGTGCTCTGTGATGGATACCTGTTCTTTCATTCCTTTGTCAAGCTAGTGAGACACTGACTTTTCCTATGAGGTTTCCTTCAGGCAGCCATGGCTCTTAATACTGAAAAGTATTTTCTTAATAGTGAAAAGAGATCCAGCAAAGTCAGGTTGCCTGTAGTTGCCTCTGTATTATAAACAAATGACAAGTTGCTTCAAAGCCATTTGCAAAATAAATGTCATCCTCTTACTCCATGGACCAGCTATGCAGCTGTGTTTTAGGAGCTGAAACACTTTCTATGTAAATGTTAAGAAAAGTTATGTGCACAGAATTTACAAATACACAGTTTTAGGGTGGGTTAGGTTATTTTTACTTTGTGTGGATAGATGTAAGCATCCGAACAAATTTGGAACTTAAAAAATTATGATCTAATTTTTAGTAGAGTTGGCATATCCAACATGAGGATTTTTTTTCTAGTAATCACTGATGACACTACTTGAGAGCTTGTGTTTCAGTGTGCTAGTTACTGCCCAACTGCATTGTAGAGGTGTCTGCACAGCTTTTTAATGGTCTTATTGATGCTGTGTACTGCCATTGCTATGAGATTGTTCTCATTGACAGAATTGCTGGCTTTGTTAGAGGCCACTCTAAGTAAGCATGTCAGATATGCTTTTTATTTTTTAAGTAGTCTATCACCTTTTCTTTGTGGGTAATCTTGAACTGAAAGGGTTCTGAAATTATTACATCTGTCCAAGCTCTAATTTGAGGTTTTTGTGGTTACATTGTCTTTCTCCTCTTGTATTCCTGGTGTTCATCTGACTTACAGAAGTGTGCTCAAAAGCACTTAGCTGAGTTGGCTGTAAAGCCTTCCAGTTCTCAGTGTATCTGTAGAGCTACAAGCTTCTTCTTACTCAGAGTATAGGTATGCAGTATCACTTTGCTGTACAAAAGCGTGCAGTATTTGACTTACTCTTGTTTAGAACCTCTACATTGTGAGACAATATTTTTCTGCAATCTTGTATGACTAGATTTACAGATGCTGCTTACACAAAAGAGTTCATGAAATTTAATACACACGTAAGTTTATTGAATCTATTAGGAGAACCAACATTAATGACATTGGTCATGAATAGCTTAGGGGACATCAATTTCAGGCAGAAATTTTGGGATCCGGTGGTAAGCAAACAGAATTTCTTCAAAGAATAATGACAGTTGAGACAGAATCTGTTAGCAGGACTCTAGGAAGACTTCAGAAACCTCTGAATATATGAAAAAAAATAATAGAAGGAAGGTTGGTTAAGTTTTGTGTTGATAAATAAACTTCTGGTAGTCCTTCCTATTGTTAGTGAACCATGACTGTTGGAATTTAACAGAGGAAAGCTAACTTGCATCAGAGCTGCAGGATACAAGTGGTAATCTGGCATGTTATCTTCAAAAATCATAGGCACTGGGGTGCAACAAAAGGCATTTTAGTAAATTCTAATTAAATGGATTAGGTTTGTCTATAGTGACATTTAAGAAGATTTATTTGATTAGTTCACACATCTGTTAGTAGAGGAAGGACCTTGAAGCTTGGTGCTGCCATAAAATGAAGTTACACTTTCCTAGTGCTTCCCCTCTGTCTCTTATTCACTGTCCCCCATTCTTGCTTGCTTGCTATGCCTCTCTCTCACTCACTTGGTATCTCTCTCTTTACCTTGCTTGGTATCATCCCCATCCCTCTCTTTTTCTTGCTATCCCCTCACCCCCCACCCAACCCTCCAAGCTTCCTTTCTCTGTCAGACACACTTTACACCTCTTTGATGCGCCTTGCCTCTCTCCTCCCTCTCACACCTGCCTTCTCTCTGGTACATTTTCTGTCTTGTCACAAAAGATTGCAACTGGCCCACGCTGACTGAGGAGAGAGGCAAGGATGCAAAGTATAGAATTACAAGAGAAAATATTTATTGATGCATGAGGTGTCCCAGCCAAATTGGGCACCCCAAATGTGGTTTTACACAGGGTTCTCACACCTTTGCTCATGCTTCTTTCTTGCTATGTTTGTCTGTGTCTCTGTCTTTGTCTTGCTATACATCTGTCTTCCCCCCTCCGAAAGCTATTCCTCTTTCTCTTGCTTTCCTACCCTCTCACAGAGGCTTCCCCTCGTTGTGCACTTTCCACATCTCTCATGCCTGGGATTTCACCACTTCTCACGCGTGGGTGTTCCCTGTCTCTTTCATATGCAGGCTCTTCCCACCTCTTGTGCATGTCCTTCCCCTCCTTGCACGTGTTTACCTCTCTCTCGTGGGCTTCCCCACTCTCAGACCTTCCACTCCAAGTGCTTCTGTCCCTCTCATGCTTCTGCCCCTTTGCAGGCATGGTTCTCCCCTCATGCTTCCCCAGGCAATTGCCTTCTCAGGTGCTTCCTCCCTCACACTTCCCCCCTCACGGTGCTTCATCATGCTTTTTCCCCCCTCTTGCACATGCTTTCTCCCTCTCACACACACATTCTCCGTGCCTCGTGTGCACTTTTTCCCTCCCTCGCATGCACTTCACCTTCTCTTACATGCTTCTCCCTCTCTCATACACACTTCCACCTTCTCTCATGCACTTCTCTCCCTCTCACGTGCGCTTCCACCTTCTCTTGCCTGCCTCTCTCCCTCTCCTTTGTGTTCTTCCCCTGGCTGGCACACTTCCATCTCTTCTGCATGGTACTCTCCTCCTTTGTGTATTCCCCTCTTGCACGCTTCCCCTGCATGCTTCCCCCTTTAACGCATGCACTCTTCTCCTTGCACATGCACACTCTCCCTCTAGCTTGCACGCTTCTTCTCATGCATGCTCTCCTTTTCTTACTTGAATGTGCTTTGTCTCTCCATTGCTTTCTTTCTCTGTTGTGCACTTTTGCTCTCTTGTGTGTCTTTGATTTATGCATCCTTCTGCCTCTTGCTTTTCCTTTTTCTATCTTCCTTTTGTCTCTCTATATTTTTTCCTTTCTTTTTGCTTTCCCATGTCTCACACTTCTCCCATCTCTCACACACTCAAATTCTTACAAATTTAAATTGTTTGCACTTTCCCTCTCTTATCTGGGTCCTCCTTCTCTTTCCCATCTTCCCTCCCTAACATGCCTTTTCTTTCTCTTGCACTTCCTTCCCTCATTCTGTCTTTGCCTCTTGCTTTCCCTCTCCTTTGTATGCTTTCCTGTCTCTGACGTTTTCCTTTCTTGCATGCACTTTCCCTCTCTTAAGCTTGCAGTCTTTTACATGTGCTTTCTCCTTATCATTTGCTCTCTGTCCCTTCTATCTGTGGGTTTTCCTCTCAATCTGTAGAGCTTCCCCCAACCATACCCTGCTTTCTTCTTCTCTCGGAGCTGCTTTCCCTCCCTGTTAGATTTGCATTTCCCCTCTCTTGGGCATTTCGTTTCTTTTGCATGCACTTTGCCTCTGTCTTTCAAGCTTTCTTGAGTCCCTCCCCACACACATTGGCTTTCCCTCCTCTCTCCCCGCCTCATTATCTCCATTTGTTTCTCTTCCCTTTCTCTGTTGTCCCTTTCCCCTCCCTCCCCCTCTCACATTCCCTTTCACTCTGAGGCTTCCAATCTCTTTCTGTCTTTCTCACTGCATCCATATTTTCCTCTCTCTGACACCCTTTTCCTGTGTGCCTTTTGCCTTTCTCTCTGATGTGCTTTGTCTTTCCCTCATGTATATCTTTATCAACAATGTGGACAGGCTGCATCGATGGGCTGAGGCCAACTGTATGAGGTCCAACAAGGCTCAGTGCTGGGTCCTGCACTTGGGTCACAACAACCCCATACAACGCTACAGGCTTTGGGAAGAGTGGCTGGAAAGCTGCCTGGTGGAAAAGGACCTGGGCATGTTGGTCAACAGCCGGCTGAATATGATCCAGCAGCGTGCCCAGGTGGCCAAGAAGGCCAACAGCACCCTGGCTTGTATCAGAAGTAGTGTGGCCAGCAGGACTAGGGAAGTGATTGTCCCCTGTACTTAGCACTGGTGAGGCTGCACTCGTCCTGTGTTCATTTTTGGGCCCCTCACTGCAAGAAAGACATTGAGGTGTTGGAGCGTGTCCAGAGAAGGGCAACCAAGCTGGTGAAGGGTCTAGAGCATAAGTCTTATGAGGAGTAACTGAGGAAACTGGGGTTGTTTAGTCTGGAGAAAAGGAGGCTGAGCCACACTGAGCCTGTTGGCCACAATTTCTGTTACCTTATGGCTATCTACAACTGCCTGAAAGGAGGTTGTAGTGAGCTTGGGTGTCAGTCTCTTCTCCCAAGTAACCAGTGATAGGATAAGAGGATACGGCCTCAGGTTGTGCCAGGAGAAGTTTAGATCAGGTATTAGGAAAAATTTCTTCACCGAAAGGGCTGTCAAGCACTGGAACAGGCCGCCCAGGGAAGTGGTTGAGTCACATTCCTGGAGGTATTTAAAAGATGTGTAGATGTGGTGCTTAGGGACATGGTTTAGTGGTGGACTTGGCAGTGTTAGGTTAATGGTTGGACTTGATGATCTTCAGGGTCTTCTCCAACCTAAATTATTCTATGTGCTATGCCTCTTGCATGTATGTTCCCTCTCTTACACTTTCCCTGCCCCCAAAGCTTGCTTTCTCCTGCATGTTTTGCCTCTCCTGCATTTCACCTGTCTTATGTGCTGTGCCTCTATCATGTGGGGTTTTTTTCTTCTACTTCCCTACTTCTGTATCTCATTCTGTCACTTTTCCCCTTGCGCATGCTTTACCTCTTGTGTGCACTTCCCTCCACTCATGTGCTTCCCCTCTTGCACACTTTCTTCCTCACATGCATTTTTCTCTCTTGTGCATGTTGTCTTTCTTGGGTGCATCTTGCCTCTCTCTTGCAGACTTAGCCTCTCACACGTGCTTTACCTTTCATGTGCTTTGCCTCTCTTGCACGTATGCACTTTGCCTTTCTCTCTTGCATGCATATATGCTTTCGCTCTTCGTCTCTCTCACTTCTCAGTCTCTTGCGCTCATGCTTTACCTCTCATGCATGCAAGCTTTGCCTCTCATGGACATGCTTTGCCACTTTTTCTCCCTCTTTCTCTCATGTGTGCTTTGCTGCTTTGTCTTACGTGCTTTGCTGCTGTTGTGTCGAGGCACTTTTCTGTCTTATTCTCTCTTGCTTTCCTGTCCAACATTCTTTCCTGCCCTCTCATGCATTTCCATCTCTCAGTTTTTCTCTCTTATTTGCACTTTGTGTCACTCGACCTTTCAGTCTCTCACTACCCCTCCACTTGCTATCCTGCTCTGTCTTGCTATCTCTCTCTCTCTCACTATCCCTCCCTCTCAATCTCATCCCCCAACCATTCCCCTCTCTTTCTCGAACTTTCCATCTCACTCTTCATCTCTTTCTCCCCCCCTCCCCTATCTATGTCTGTCTCCAGCTCTCTCTGTCCTCTCTCCTTGGCTTTCTTGGTCTCTTTTACTCTGTCTCCCATCTTTCCTTCTCCCTCAGATGTGTTTTTCCTCTCTCAGTTGTGTCCCTGCCCCCCAGCTTTCCTTTTCTTCCAGACATGTTTTGCCCCTTTCCCTCTCACACTCTGCTTCTCATGTGATTTTTTTCCTCTTGTGCTTGCCTTTTTCTTTCTCCCATGCTTTGCCTCTCACACCTTCTCTATCTCTTAAGTGCTTTTCCATCTCTGACACATTCTTGCATGCACTTTCCCTCTCGCTCATGCTTTCAGCCCCTTCCTTGTTCTTTACCTCCGCTGCTTGCTATTTATCTGCAACTCCCTATCCCTCTTTCTCGCACTGGATATCCATCTGTCTGGGGCTTTTTCTTTGTCTCAAGTGTGCTTTCTTTCTCCCTCACAAATTCTCCCAAATCTCACTCTTACATTCTTTCACTCTGTTTTGCTTCTGCCTCTTTGTCTCTGCCTGTCTTGGGCTTTCTCTGTATTCCATCTCTACGTCCTTCCATTTCTCCCTCTCCCTCAGACATGCTTTCCCTCACTGCAGTGTGCTTTCTTGCTGTCTCAGTTCCCTCCATCCCCCCAACCTTTCCCTCTCTCAGAAACTCTTTTAGATGTGCATTCCCTCTCATCCTGATCAGCTTTCTCTTTCACAGGCCCTCTCTCACAATCTTAAACACACTTTGCCTCTCTCTGACATACTTTGCCTCTCACACAAGCTCGGCCTCTCTCTTGGTTTCCTTATGTCTCATGTTCTTGCGACCATCCATGCTCTTGCATGTTTTTTTTCTCTTTCTTTGTTCCCTACCCCCGTCTCCTTATTGCTTTGTCTTTCTCTTGCTCTTACTTTCCTTATGTATTTCTCTCTCGCCCTCTCCAAATTTTCCTTTTTTCTCAGATGTGCTTTCCTTCTGTCTCAGATGTTTTCTTTCTCGAACACGTTCCTGCTTTTGCAATTTTCCTCTTTTACTTACACTTTCCCACTTCTGCTTTCTTTTATTTGTACTTTTCTTCCCTCTCTCGTGCTATTCCTTGCTATCTGTTGCTGTCTGTCTCTCATGTTTCCCTTTCTCCTGCTTTCCCTCTCATCTTTCTTGTTCCCTGTTCCTCCCTCCCCTCCTTTCCCACCCACCTTGTTTTGCCTGCTTTTCTGTCTTCACTCACCTCCTGGCCCCCTCTGGACTGCCTTTGCCTGTGTCTCACATGCTATTCCATCTCTGACAGTTTTCCTCTTTGTGTGCACTTTCCCTCTCATGCTTGCTGTTTCTTGCTTGTGTTCTCACTCTACTGTTAACTATTTCACTCTCGATTGCTCCTTTTCTTCCTCTCTTGCTTTCCCTCCCCTGAACTTTCCATTTGTCTCAGACGTGTTTCCCTCTCTTTTGAATGTGCTTTGCCTTTCTCGTGGACATGCTTTCCCTGTTGCATGTGTTTCTCCTCCCTCTTGCTTTCCTTGTCTCCCTTGTACGCTCACAGTCACTAGCACACCCTCTAGCATGTTTCTTCTCTGTCATGGTCTCTTGCTTTCTCCTTGTCTTGCATGCTTTGTCTCCTCTCTTCCATGCACACTTTCCAGCTCACTC
Source organism: Aramus guarauna (assembly GCA_013400195.1). Taxonomy (NCBI): domain Eukaryota; kingdom Metazoa; phylum Chordata; class Aves; order Gruiformes; family Aramidae; genus Aramus; species Aramus guarauna. Next base: position 31,762 of record VXBL01007585.1, on the reverse strand, counting down.
ACATTTCCTTGCAGTTTCCCTCCCTCTTTCTTGTGCTTTCCCTTTCTATCTCATGCTGTACCCCTCTTACACACTTTTCCTTTGCATTGCTTCACCTCACACATGGTTTGCCTCTTTCTTGTGTGATTTTCCTCACTAAGAGTGGGATTTTTTCCTCCCTCTCCAATGCACTTCTCTCACCTCTCTGGCCCTTGCTTGGACACACTCTCCTGCCTCCTTGTTTTTCTCTCTTTTGCACTTCCCTCTCTTGTTCTGCCTCACTTTCCCTCTCCCTCTTTCACTTTGCCACTCTATCTTTTGTTTTCCCCATCCCCTGCATGCATTCCCATCTCTGAAATATTTCCTTTCTTGCATGCACTTTCCCGCATTTATGCTTTCAGTCTCTCATGCTTTCTTCTCTCTGTGGCTTATTACCTGTCTCTTTCTATGGCACAGTATGTCCCCCACTACTCCTCTTTGATGCATTTTTGCTCTCACGCACACTTTGACTCTCTCTTATGCTTTTCTTTTGTGTCTTGTGTTCTTTTTTCTCTTGTGTTTCCCTCTGTCACTCTTTTGGTTTCCCCTTCTCTGTCGTGCTTTCTCATTCTCTTTTTCCTCATCTTGCATGCTTTCTCCCTGTTGCAGTTTTAATTTCTCCTGCTTGCAGTTTTCCTTTTGCTCATGCTTCTTGTCCCTTGTGATTTTCCTCCTTCTCTTGTGCTATCCCTCGCTATCCCTTACTGTCTCCTTCTCTTTCTTTTGCTTCCCCCTTCAGTCTTTTACACTCTCTCCATCTCTCCCACCCTTCCCTCTGAATTTACTTTTCTTCTGTCTTCCCTCTCTATTCCTTTTGGTTTCACCTCCCCTTCTCACTACCCCTCTCACGTACCCTCTCTGACACCCTTTTCCTCTGTATAATTTTTCCTCTCTCTTGCATAGTTTCTCTGTCACCTGCTTTCTTCTCTCTGGGCCTTCTGTCTCTTGGGTGCCCTCCTTGCTTTTGCTCTTTCTCACTTTCCTCTTTCACTTTCCCTCTCATGTACTTTCCTTTTTGTCTTACATTTTTTCCTATCTCTCACTGTTTCTCTCATGTCCTTTATTTCTCTCCCATATGCTTTGCCTCTCTTGTGTGCTTTCACTTTCTCTTGCACTTCCCTCTTGTCACTCTTTCTAGCTCATTCTCTCATGCTTTGCTTTTCCATCTGACACATTTTTTTACTTTCTTGCATTCACTTTCCCTCTTGCTCGTGCTTTCCCTACTTTTGTGGCTTGCTTTCTCTATTGCTTGCTATCCCTACATCTCTTTCAGTATCCCTCTCTTTTTCCCTTGCCATCCCTCCCTCTTTTTCTCTCTTGCTTTCCCATTGCCTCAGGCATGTTTTCCCTCTCTCTCTGATGTGCTTGTTCTCCCCTCTCCCCACAGATTTCTCTCTCAAGCTTTCCCCCTGTCATGGTCAGCCTAGCAGGCATGCTTCATCTCTTGCACGCGCTTTCCCCTTCTTTTGCACTTGCTTTGCCTCCTTCAGACACTCACCTGCTCTTGTGGATTTACTTTGCCTCTCACATCCTTTTGCACTCTGGGGTATACTTGCCGTCTCTCTGATGTGATTTCCTTCTCAGTCCTGCTTTCAGTCTCTTAGTTGTGCTTCTCTTCTCTCTCTCATGCTACTCGCCTGTATCTCTTGCCACGCTCTGTTTCCCTCTCTCTTTTTAGCTCTCTCCATTTCTCTCCCTTACCCCCGCTCTCTCCCTTCCCTGCCCCCCTTATGTTCCCTCTCTTAGACACTTCATGTCTCTGTTGTTCCATTTGCATCTTTCTCTCTCTCCTGCCTTGCATCTCTGTCATGTGTTATTCCTCTTTCTCAGATACGCTTTACCTCCCTCTTTCTAGTGCTTTCCCTATTACGTGCACTTTGCCTCTCTCGTTTGCCACCTCTGTCATGCACTTCCACTCTCTTGCATGGTTTATTCTTTCTCACGTGCTTCCCTCTCTCAATGTCTGTGGCTTTCAACTTCATCTGCATTCTCCCCTCTCATGTGTTTCCTGCCTCTCTCTCACAATCCTGCCCTCTTGATTACACTTTTCCTCTTGCTTGCATGTTTACTTGTGCTTTTCTTCCCTCCATCTCCTGCTATCCCTGTCTTGCTTTGCCTTTCTGTTGCTTTGCCTCTTGTCCTCTTCTCCACCTCTCCTACTTTTTTCTCTCACACTTTTCCTGTCTCTCCCAGGCATATGTCCTCCATATTGCTTTCCTTCTCTCCCTCACACAATTTCCTACTGCCATGCCTCACATGGTTTGCCTCTTTCACCTGTTTTGCCTCTGTGCTGTGTCACTTGCCTCTGCCTGTCACCTACACTGCCTCGATCTCTCTCTCTCATGCATGGTTTACCTCTCGTGTTTTCTCCCTCCCGCTCTAGCACGCTTTCCCTCTCTTACGCACTTTCCCTCCCTCTCACTTCCCGTGCCCTTTTCCTCTTTCTGGCATGCCCTGTGCCTGTCTCTCTCTCAGCCTCCCTCTTGCAAGTGTTCTCTCTCTCATGTACTTTCTCTCTCATGCTTTCATTATCTCTCGTGTGCTTTTCCTTGCTGTTTTCACTCTCTTGCACTCCTTCTTCTGTCTCTTATCTGTCTTGTTACCCCTCCTTTCTGTGTCTTTCTTCCTCTCTTGCATGCTTTCTCCCTCACAGTTTCCCTTCTTGTTTGCACTTCCCATCTCACTCATGCTTTCTTTTACCAGTGTCATTCCTCCCTCTCTCTCCTGCTGTCTCTGTTGCTTCCTCTCTTTTTATCTTGCTTTCCCTCTCTCATCTCATTCCCTTTCTTCTTGTCCTCAGTTCCCCCTTCCCTCTCTCTTCCCTCAGCTCCCACCCCAGTCATCTCTGTCACTTTCCTTCTCCCCATCACACAGGTTCTCCCTCGGCGTCACAGTGTTTGCCTTTCTCACCTACCCTGCCTCTCCCCACTGTGTGCTTTTCCTATGTGTCATGTTGTTTGCCTCTCTCGTGTTTCCCCCCTTGCTCTTTCTCACACTTGCCCCATCCCCACCTCATGCTCTTTCTCTCTCTCGCACACATCTTTCCTCTTGCTGTCATGTGGTTTGCCTGTCATGTGCTCTTCCTCTCGGACATGCAGTTTGCTCTCTCTCTCACATGCTTTGCTGCTTTTGCATGATTTTTCTTTCCCTTGTGCTTCACTGTTTCCCTTTTTCTCTCATGTTGTCTCTTCCTCTCTTGCTAAGCTCCTCTCACATGCTTTCTCACCTTTCTCACACTTTTCCTCTTTCTTGTATGCTCTTTCCCACTCACTCATGCTTTCAGTCTCTTGCTAATGCTCTCCCTGTCTAGCTTGCTACCTCCCTCTCTCTTGGTCTCTGTCCCTTTCCCACTTGCTATCCCTGGTACTTTCTCTAGCTTTTCCTCTCCTGCTGCATGATTCCCTGTCATATGCTGTCTTCGATGCTCATGCCCTCTCTCTTGAATATGCATTCCCTCTCTCCTGGACACACTTAGCCCCCGTCTCTTGCTTTCCCTATACTTCTTGTGTGCTTTCACTCTCTTGTGTCTTCTTTCTCTTGCGCACCCCCCTCTCTCTGTGTCACTTTGCCCTTCTGCTGTCCCCCTCTTGCATGCTCTCCCAGGCAGTTTTCTTCTCTCATGCTTACACATTCTCTCTCACCCCCACAGTCAGTTTTTTGTGATCTTTTCCTCCCTCTCTCTCATGCTGTGTCTTTTGATCTTGTTATCCTCCTTGATTTCCCTTTTTCTTGTTTTTCTTCTTTTTCTGTTCCCCTCCCTCTTTCCCTGTCTGTACCTCATTTCCACCTCTCTCCCTCTTGCTTTCCTTCTGCCTTGTGTTCCCTCAGACAAAGCTCCTCTCTGTTGGTTTCCTTTTCTCTCACACTTTCCCCCTCAATCACATGCTTTGCCCCGCTCTGCTGCCCCCTTTTCCTCCTCCCTCCCATATGCCATCTCTGTCTGTCAAGACTTGCCTCTCTTGCATGTGCTTTCTTTGGCATTTCTGTTGGTTGCTCTCTCCTTCGAATGTGCTTTTGTCTCTCTAATGAGCTTTCTCACCCCACCTCTTTGGTCCTTCCACCTCTCACTCTTCCAGCCCTGAGCCCTTCGCCTATCTCTGCTTTTCAGCTCTCTTGCATGCTTTCCACTTCTTTCACACACGTTCCCTCACTCACATCTTTCTCATGCTCTTCCCTCTCTCATTCTCTGCTGTTTTGCTCTCTTGCAGTTTTCCCCTCCTTGGGCATGCTTTTGCATCTCTCATTTGCACTTTACCTCTTGCACACTCTTTCAGTCTCTCTTGTGCTTTCTGTGTCTCTTGCTCACTAGCACTCATCATCTGTCTTACTTGCTAGTCTTCTTTCCCTCTCTCTCTGTGCATCCCTCTTTCAGTCCCTCATTTGTCTTGCTGTGCCCTTTACTTTCCTTCTCAAGCACCCCCCCCATTTCCTCTGTCCCCAACACTCCTCTCTTGCTTCCCCTCTGTCTCCCCCATTCCTTCTCCCTCCGTTTTCCTCCCTCTCAGACAGCCTTTCCCTCTCTCACAGACTTTTGCACTTGCTGCTATACAGTTTCTCTCACTCTCACATGCTGTAAACCTCCCCCATCCCTGGAAGTGTTCAAGGCCAGGCTGGATGGGGCTTTGGGCAACCTGGTCTAGTGGAGGGTGTCTCTGGCCGTGGCAGGGGTTTGGAACTAGATGATCTTTGAGGTGTCTTCCAACCCAAACCATTCTGTGATTCTATGATTCTATGAATTCCTTCTCTCTGCACATGCTTTTTCCTCTGTATCTCTCACCCATTCCCTCTCTCTTGTGCACTTTTTGTTTCTCACACCCACCTCATATACTTTTCCTCTTGCTCATGCTTGTGCTTTCTCTCTCTTGTTCTTGCTTCCCCTTTATCTCTCACACATTCCCCCTCTTTCACTTTCTTGCATGCTTTCTCATGCTTTCCTCATGACTTCCCTTTCTAGCATGCTTTCCGTGTCTCCTAGTCTTCTGCATACGCTCTTTCCTATCTCTGCTGCACCCTTTTCCTCTCTTATGTGCACATTCCCTCTCTCATTTTTTCTTTTTCTTCTGGGTTTTCACACATTTTGTTTCTCTTCTGTAGTTCATTTTCCCTTTAGCACATGTTGTTTCTTTTTTTGTTGAACAGTCTCCCAGTATCTCCTGCTTGTATGTTTCCTCCCTCATGCACGCTCTCTCTTTTCCTCCCCCTTGCATTTGCTCTTTCACTTCCACTCTTCTCTCTTGCTCATGCTCTCTGTTCCTCTATCACACTATCCCTCCCTCTCCTTTTCTCACACTTTCCTTTCACAGAATCACAGAATCCAGGAATGGTAGAGGTTGGAAGGGACCTCTGGAGATCATCTAGTCCAACCCTCTGCTAAAGCAGGATCACCTAGAGCAGGTTGCACAGGATCATGTCCAGGTGGGTTTTGAATATCTCCAGAGAAGGAGACTCTGCAACCCCTCTGGGCAGCCTGTTCCAGTGCTCGGTCACCCTCAAAGTGAAGAAGTTTTTCCTCGTGTTCAGATGGAACTTCCTGTGTTCCAGTTTGTGCCCATCACCCCTTGTCCTGTCACTGGGCACCACTGAGAAGAGTCTGGCCCCATCCTCTGGACACCCGCCCTTTAGATATTTATAAGCATTCATCAGCTTCCCTCTCAGTTTTCTCTTCTCCACACTAAACAGACCCAGCTCTCTCAGCCTTTCCTCATACAAGAGATGCTCCAGTCCCCTCATCATCCTTGTAGCCCTCCACTGGACTCAATTTCTAGTGTGCTTTCCCTCTCATGCATCCTTTTAGTTTGTTGCATGTGCTTTTCCTTTTGTCTATGGCAGTTTTCCTTGCTTGCTCTTGTTAATTTTTCCTTCTTATGTGTGGATACGCTTTCACTCTCGCTTTCCCTCACATTCTATTGGTTTTTCCTCATCTCTGAAGTTTTCCCTCTCTTGCATGCATGCTTTCCTTCTCTCTCTGTAATGTGTTTCCTCTTTTGCATGTGCTTTTCCTCTCTTACACGCTTTCCCACTCTCATTCTCTTGCACTTTCCCTTTATTGGTTTGCCTTCCCTCTGTTTTTCTTGTTTGTACTTTCCGTCTCTTGGGCACTTACCATCCCTCTTGCAGCCCTTTTCGTCCCTCCCTTGTGCTGTCTTGCATGCATTCTCTCTCACTTGTGCGCTTTCCTATTCTGTCACTTGCTTTCCCTCTTTCCTGTGTGCATTCTATCTCTAATGAACATCTCTTGTTTTTCCATCTTTTTTAGCATGCCTTTCCCAAAGCTGACACCTTTCCCTTGCTCTGCTCTGCTCCCTCGCTGTGGCACTTTCCCCTCTCTTGTGCATGCTCCCTTTCTTTTTCTCTCTCACTTTCTCATATGTGCACTTCCCTCATTTATTTTCTCTTTCTGTCTCCAGCATGCTTTCCCTCTCTTATGCTTTTTGTCTTTACTTCACGGACTTTCAGTCACAGTTTCCTGCTTTATCATGTGTGTTTCCCCTCTCTCTCATAAGCTTTTCCACTTTCTCATATGCACTTTCCCTCTTGTTTGCTCCAGCTTTCCCTGTCTTTACTGTGAATGTTTCTCACTTTCAGGCTCTCTTGAGCTCTCTCATTTAAAGTACGTTCCCCTCTTGTGCCTACTTGCCCTTTCAAATACTTCCCTTCTTGGTTGAACTTGTCTCTCTCATGCTGTTTCCCTCCCTCTTGCATGCTTTTTCTTCCTGCCTATCACACAAGGTTTCCTTCCCTCTCTTACATGCTTTACCTCTGTCTCATACATCTGTTCCTCTCACCCTGGACACTCTTCACATTTTTAAATTCTTTGATTTCTCTTTTCCTCTCTCTCTTCTGCATTGCTTCTCTGTCATGCACTGTTCCTTTATTGGGTGTGCTTTCCCTTCCTCCCTGGTGCACTTCCTTTCTCTCTTTCGTCATCCCTCTCTCATGGCTTTACTTTTCCTGTCTTTCTCCTTTGCTTTCGTTCTCTTAGGCACATGCTTTACCCTTTCTGTCACATGCTTTATCACAAGTGCTTTCTCTCTGTCTTACCATGCTTTCCTCTTCTCCGTTGCCTGTTTTCCTGCTCTGTCTGCACTTTCCTCTGTGCTTCACATTATCTTACATGTGCTTTTCTCTTTTTCTTGTGCTCTGTCTCCCTTGCACTTTATTTGGCTAACACTCTCACTTTTCCCTCCTATCTTGCACACTTCCTCTGTATCAGGCTTTCCTTGTATCTCATGTTTACTTCTTGCACACACCTTGTCTTGCAAGCCTTCACCCTCTCCCATGCATGCTCAGTTTTACCTCTCCTGTATCTGCTTTCCTCATCAATTCTGTCTAGTCTCCCTCTCTTGTATATACTTTCCGTTAATCTTGGGCATTTGCTCTCTCTTGCACATGTACACTGTCCCATTCTCTTACATGCACTTTTCTCTTTTCTCCTTCTTGTGCTCCCCCTTTGTCGTGCCCTTTTCCTCTTTCTTGCATGTGAGGGCTTACCCTCTCTCTTGCGCGTGTTCTTTCTCTTGCATGCTGCTTCAAGCTGCCTGGGGCTTTCTGTGTCTCTCTCGCGCAATTTCACCTCTTGTGAACTCTTTCCTTCCTTCTGTCACGCTTTCTCATGCTTTTTCTTTGACTCTTGCCCTTTCTCACATGCTATCCCCCCCAGTGCGTGTTTATACTCTCTTCTGCATGCCATTTCCATATCTGTTATATGCTTTCTTTCTTACTTGCTTGTACTTTCTCTCTCTTGCATGTTTCAGACTCTCTCATCCTTTTCTGTTGCGTGTAGGTTTTCCCTCTCTCATGCACTTTCCCTTCTGTTGTGGGTTAACCCCAGTTCGCAGTTAAGTATGACACAGCCATTTGTTTGCTCCACTCCCAGTGGGATGGGAAAGAGAATCAGAAGGGTATATGTGAGGAAACTCATGGATTGAGATAGAGACAGGTTAGTAAGTGAAGCAAAGCTGTGTGTGCAAGCAAAGCAAAATAAGGAATTTGTTCAATGCTTCTTATCGGTAGGCAGAGGTTCGTTTAGCCACTTTCCTGGAAAGCAGGGCCTCAGCAGGCATAATGGTTACTTGGGAAGACACAGCATAACCACAAACATTCCCCCTTCCTCCTTCTTCCCTCCAGCTGTTATTGCTGAGCACATCATGCAGGATATCCCATTGGTCGGTTGGGCTCAGCTCTCCTGGCTGTGTCCCCTCCCAACTTCTTGCACACCCCCAGACAACTTACTGAGTGGGCAGCGTGAGAAACTGAGAAGAGGTTGATAATATGCAAACAGTGCTCAGCAATAATTAAAACATCGGTGTGTTATCAACATTCTTGTCATCACAAATCCAAAACACAGCAGCATACGAGCTGATATAAATAAAGTTAACTCCATCCCAGACAGACCCAGTACACGCTGGCTCTCGTGCTTTAGCTCTTAAGAAGTCTGATGTGCGCTTTTCCTCTTTGCATGCTTTTTCACTCCATCTTATGCTTTCCCTCTTACTTCCTTGCTTGTTCCCTCACACTGTCTTACTTTTCTGTCTTTATCTTTTTCTTGAGTTCTGGGACTTCTTTTCCTTGCATTCAGTTTTTCTCTCGTTTTCCTTCTCATGCACTCTTCCCTTCTATCTTGCAGGACTCTTTCCCACTCGCTGTCTCATGCTGTGTTATGCTGTTTGACACTCTTGCGGACATGCTTTCCCTCTCTTTCTCTCTCACTTTTTCTCTACTCCTTTTTTGTTCTTTACTTTCCTTTCATGCTTTCCCTCTGTCTTGCACATTCTCCCTTTCTCTCTAGCATGTTTTCCTCTGTCTAGCATATGGCCTTCTTCTGTCATGTGTACACCTTCCCTCTCTCCCTTTGTCACTCATGCTTTCTCTCACACACACTCTTCTGCTGTTTTGTGCGCTTCCATCTTTATCTCACATGTGCTTTCCTGTTCTTGGGTTTTTTATCCCTCATGTGCTTCCTTGCACATGTTTTTCTTTTGTTGTGAGTATGCTGCCACATGTTTCCTCTCATGCTCACTCATGCTTTTCCTCTTTCTTGCATACACACACTCTCCCACATTTTCTTTTCCTCTTATGTGTGGTTTCTCACCTGCAAGCCCACCCTGCCATGTGCTTCTGCTCTTTCATGTCCTTTTCCTCTCTTGTGCGCTTGCTCAGTCATTCTTTCTCTCATGCTTCTGCAGGTTTTCTTGCTCTCACACTTTTTTTACTGTGTGCTTTTTCTCTCTTGTGTGTGTTTTTTCCTGTCTCATGCACTTTCCCTCTCCCTTGCAGTTTCCCTCTCTGTTTTACTCTCACCATCTCATTCCTTCTCTCTTGCTCTTTCCCCCATCTTAATTTCTCAGACTTGCCCGCTTTCTCTTGCATGCTTTTCCACTCTCATGCTTGCACCTTTTCCTCTCCTGTGCTTTTTGTCTTCCATACTTTCCCAATCTTGTGTGCCTCTTTTCTTATGTGTCTCTTTCTTTTGCTTTCCTTCTCACACAATTTTTCTCTCTTGTGCACTTTTCAGTTTGTCATTCTTTTCTTGGTGCTCTCTTGCTCTTTCATCATTCTTGGAGTCTTGAGCTTTACCTCTCTTATGTGTGTCCCCCACTCATGATGTCTCTTCATTGCTCACACTGTCCCTCTCTCATCGTTTTCCTCTGTATTGCATGCTTTACTTCTCACCTGTTCATGTTTTCCCTTGCATGCTCACTCTTGAGTGGTGTTGTCCTCTTTTGCAGGCTTTCCCTTTTTGAGGGGCATTTCCCATCTCTCTCCCCCTCGCATGCTCCTTCCCTCTCTTCCATGCTTTTTCCTTCTCTCCATCTTGTGCTTTTCCTCTTGTGCTTTTTGTTTCTCATTGATGTGCTTTCTATCTTTCTCTTTCCTACTCCTCCTCTCTCTTACAATGCTTTGTCTTGCACACTTTCCTTTTCTATCTTGCATGTGTGTTCTCTCACACACCCCTTCCCTCTCTGGTACTCTTGTTGCTTCGCCCCTCTATTTTGTGGTTTCCCTCTGTCTCCCAGTGACAGACTTTCCTTCTTTCTTTCTGCCACAATTACTTACATGTGTGTTCATGTCTTCTCATGTATGTCCCCTCTCTCTTTTATGTTCTGTTCTGGTTTCTCTTCTCCCTGATGTGCAATTTTGTTTTCCCTCCCTGTCACATGCTTTTTCTCCCTCTATTGTGGCCTTTACCTCTGTCTTGTATTTTCCCTCTCCCATGTGCAGATGTGCTTCCTCCCTCTGTCTTGCTTTTCCCTTTTTTTCCCCTATCTTGAGTATTCTTTCCTTCTTGTGAACACACTATTGTTCTCTGTTGCTCTCTGTCTCACACACTTGCCTTCTCTGTTACGCTTTCCCCTTCTTGCATGCTTCCCCTTGTACACAGGCTCTCCCCTTCTTGTTTGTACCTTTTCTCTCACAAGCTTTCCCTCTCCCTCTTATGGACTTTTCCTCTCTTTGTGAGTCCCTTCTCTTGCATGCACCTTCCCCTGCTCCTGTGCATGGTTTTCCACACTTACTCGTGCTTTTTGTTGTTACTGCAATTTCTCTCTTGCTCATTCTTTCCCTCTCAGTCTTTCACTCCTTTCATCTTGCTCTCCTGCTTTCTTTCTTTTGCTTTTCCCCCTCTTCTTTGATCTCTTGACCTTTCCTTCTTTCTCATGTGCATATTCTGTCATGCACTCTTTCCCCCTTGTTCAAATCTCCCTCTTGCACATGCTTTATCCCTTTCTTGTACTTTCCTTCTCATGCAGTTTTTTGCGTGTGCTCTTCCTGCCTGCATCTCATTCCCTCTTGCTCCCTTTGTTTTACACCTCACTCTTCCCTTGTGTTCGCTTTCTCTTTTTCCTTCAGTCTCTATCCCTCTTGCTTTCTCACTTTCTCACCGTCTTTCCCCCTGATTTTCTTTCACATCCATTTTCACCTTCCCACTTGCTTGGCCTCTTTATTATCTCTTTCCCACTCAATTGCTGTCTTTCCTCCACTCTTGTACTCTTTCCTTCTATCTCTTTCCCTTTCTACCTCTCTTTTCCTCCCCATCCTGATCACTTTTCACCTCTTGCTTGCTCTTTCTTCTGCCTGTCTTCCATTCTGGCTCACTCCTTCCCCCTCTAGCTACCTTTTCCTACTCCTGTCTTCAATTTTCCCTTTCCCTTGTGCTCTTTGCTTCTGCCTCTTTCTCTCTCAATTGCTTTCTTTCCCTCTGCTTCTCGTCCTGACCCCCTCTTTCCCTCTTGTTCCTTTCCTTTCATTCTCAAACCTGCTTCACAGAATCACAGAAGGGTAGAGGTTAGAAAGGACCTTTGGAGGTCATCTTGTCCAGTCCCCCTGCTCTAGCAGGGCCACCTGGAACCTCTTGCTGAGGTTCAGAGGGCTTTCAATATCTCCCAGGATGGACACTCCACAAACTTTCTGGGCAACCTGTGCCAGTACTCAGTCATCCTTCAGTAAAAAGGTGTTTTCTGATGTTCAGAGGGAACCTCCTGTGTTTGCTCCTATTGCCTCTGGTCCTGTCAGTGGGCGCCAGTCACTGGCTCCATCCTCTTTGCAGCCTCCCTTCAGGTATTTATATACTTTGATAAGATGCTCCTCTTCTCAAGGCTAAACAATCGTAGCTTTCTCAGCCTTTCCTCGTAGGAGAAATGCCCCAGTCCCTTCATCATCTTAATAGCCCTTCACTGGACTCTCTAGTAGCTCCATATCTCTTCTGTAGGGGCGAA
>VXBL01007585.1:0-18810 GCA_013400195.1 Aramus guarauna | reverse complement strand
GTACTTTCCTTCTCATGCAGTTTTTTGCGTGTGCTCTTCCTGCCTGCATCTCATTCCCTCTTGCTCCCTTTGTTTTACACCTCACTCTTCCCTTGTGTTCGCTTTCTCTTTTTCCTTCAGTCTCTATCCCTCTTGCTTTCTCACTTTCTCACCGTCTTTCCCCCTGATTTTCTTTCACATCCATTTTCACCTTCCCACTTGCTTGGCCTCTTTATTATCTCTTTCCCACTCAATTGCTGTCTTTCCTCCACTCTTGTACTCTTTCCTTCTATCTCTTTCCCTTTCTACCTCTCTTTTCCTCCCCATCCTGATCACTTTTCACCTCTTGCTTGCTCTTTCTTCTGCCTGTCTTCCATTCTGGCTCACTCCTTCCCCCTCTAGCTACCTTTTCCTACTCCTGTCTTCAATTTTCCCTTTCCCTTGTGCTCTTTGCTTCTGCCTCTTTCTCTCTCAATTGCTTTCTTTCCCTCTGCTTCTCGTCCTGACCCCCTCTTTCCCTCTTGTTCCTTTCCTTTCATTCTCAAACCTGCTTCACAGAATCACAGAAGGGTAGAGGTTAGAAAGGACCTTTGGAGGTCATCTTGTCCAGTCCCCCTGCTCTAGCAGGGCCACCTGGAACCTCTTGCTGAGGTTCAGAGGGCTTTCAATATCTCCCAGGATGGACACTCCACAAACTTTCTGGGCAACCTGTGCCAGTACTCAGTCATCCTTCAGTAAAAAGGTGTTTTCTGATGTTCAGAGGGAACCTCCTGTGTTTGCTCCTATTGCCTCTGGTCCTGTCAGTGGGCGCCAGTCACTGGCTCCATCCTCTTTGCAGCCTCCCTTCAGGTATTTATATACTTTGATAAGATGCTCCTCTTCTCAAGGCTAAACAATCGTAGCTTTCTCAGCCTTTCCTCGTAGGAGAAATGCCCCAGTCCCTTCATCATCTTAATAGCCCTTCACTGGACTCTCTAGTAGCTCCATATCTCTTCTGTAGGGGCGAACCCAGAACTGGACACAGCATTCCAGGTGTGGTCTCACCAGTGCTGGATAGAGGGCGAGGATCCCCTTCCTCAACCTGCTGTCAACACCANCTGCCCCATCATTCAGGTCATTAACAGAAATGTTCAACAGTATTGTACCCTGTGTTGATCCTTACAGCACTAGTCACTGGCCTACAACTAGCCCTTGTACCACTGTTCACCACCCTCTGGGCTTGGCCATTAAGCCAATTTTCAATCCCCCTCACTGTCTGCTTTTCCAGCCCACACTTACTACGTCTCTATGAAGATCTTATGGGAGACAGTGTCAAAAGCCTTACTGAAGTCTAGATAAGCTATATCCACTGCTCTCCCCTCATCTACCAAGCCAGCCGTTTCATTATAGAAGGTTATCAGATTGGTCAAGTATGACTTCCCCATGGTGAGTCCATCTAACTACATCTCTGTATGCTTGGACTGTGTCTCTGTTCCTTCCAGGTTACCTGTCCCTGCTTCCACCTTCTGTATGCTTCCTTTTCATGTTTGACTTTTGCCAGGAGCTCCTTGTTCATCCATGCAGGCATCCTGGCATTTGTGCCTGAATTCCTGCTTACTGGGATGAACTGCTCTTAGGCTTGGAGGAGGTGATCCTCAAATATCAGCCTGGAGGGAAGAGACATCCAAAAAAACTGGCTGAAATCCCATAGGATTTTGAAGCAGATCCATGGAGAGGCCAAAATCTGTTTTCCTGAAGTCAAGGGTTGTGCTCTTGCTTTTTGCTCTCTTCCCTCCTCTCAGGAGTCCCCATCTCATGGTCACTGTGGCCAAGGCTGCCTTTGAATTTCACAACCCCAACAAGTCCTTCCCTGGTTGTGAGGGAAGGAATATAAGGTCCAGCAGAGCACCTCTTCTCATAGGCTTCTCTGTCAATTTGGTCAGGAAGTTGTCATTGATGCTCTCTAGGAACCTCATGGATTGCTTAGGCCCTGCTGTGTTTTCCCTCCAGCAGATGCTGGGGTGGTTGAAGTATGTTGTGAGGACCACAGCCTGCAAACATGAGGCTACTTATAGCTGTCTGCTGAAGGTCTCCTCTACTTGTTCTTCCTGATCAGGAAACCTATAGCAGACATCCATTACAATGTCAAGTGTACTGCTCTGTTCTTTAATCCTCACTTACAAGCTCTCTCAAAAGCACACCCAGATCCTCCTCAGCTTTGAAGACAGTGAACCTGTTCCGTAGTTGAAAGCCTTCAGGTGGAGCAGCAGCCTTCCTCTTGGTGCCAGAAGTCACTGTCTTCCACTCTTGGCCTTCCACAAGTTTTCACTTACCATTCTGCTGGGGACAGAGTTTTCCTGTGTCTGCACTGCAGTTGGGGTCCAGGGCCCTTGAAAGTGTAAGGTGTCTGAGAAGATCATGTCTCTGTTTCATCCCCTCTGATGCCGCAAAGCCTGCTCACTTCCATAAATCCTTGACTTGGTGACACAGCTCTTCAACAACAGCGTATCTGCTGCAGGAAAGACCATCTCTGGTAGCCTTATGGAGAGGCCCTGTGCAATCCCTGCAGCTGGGGACTTGCAGGCCTGCATTTGCTATCCAAAACTCGGTCTGGGACAGCTGCTCCAAGAGCTGCTGGAGAATGTGCTCTCATGCATCACTACCATGATGAGAATGTTTAGGCTAGCCTGAATTGAGATGAGGATCCATTCGTTGAACCCTTCTACACAAACTGCTGTCTCTTAGCTGTGCTCTAGGCCTACCGCTATACAGGTGCTTGACCCTTTCTTACCAGGCAGCAGCTGTAACAAAGGCTTCAGGCACCCTGGGCCAATGGCAGCTGGCTGAACACATTAGAAACTGCCGAAGCTTCCTCAGGCCCACAGGCCTGTGGCTCCTCTTACCTTGTCCTTGCCTTGCAGATGCGTGTACTTTCAAATTTCTCAGAGGGTTCCCAGGACTCCCCCAGTGTTCCTGGATGCTGTTACCAGAAGCTCCCAAAGGAGAACCCAGAAACTGTTGTGCAAACTGCTTGCTCTTTTGCTCCGTCTCTCCTGCTAGTTGTCTTCCCTTCTCCTCTCTGTTGCTCTTTGTTCCTCTTGCTGTTCCCTTTCCTCACAGTTGTTCCCTCTACCACTCTCTGCTGCTCACTTGTGCTCTTTCCCTCTCATTTGCTCTTTCCCATTCACTCTTTTCCTCTCTCTTTTTTCCTCTGCCTCTCTTTACCTGTTGCTGTCTTTCCCTCACCATTATTTTCTTTCCCTTTCTTTCCTAATCCATCATTCCGAGTCACACTGTGTCTTTTCTCCTGTTCTCTTCCCCCTTTACTCTTTTCCCCTCTCCCTTGATGTCCTTACCTCTGCCTTTTGTATCCTTGCTCACTCTCTTCACTCACCTCCTGCCCTCCTGTTCTCATGCTCTGTCCCTACTGCAGTCCCTTTCTTCCCTTGTCATTCTGAATCTGTCCTGCTGTGTCCCTTTTGATCCCTTTACCTCATGCTCACTCTTTACCTCTGTGCTTCTGCATCCTCTCTCTTGTTCACTCCCTGTCAATCTCTGTCCACGCTTGGTCTTACTCTCTCCTTCTTTCCTTCTTGCTTGCTGTCTTACCTTTGCTTTTCTTTCCCTCTGCCTGACTAGCTTTATTTCCTTCTCACTCTTTTCTGTCTCCTCTTTTTTTCTCTCTCAGTCATGCTCTGGCTTTCTTTGCTTCTATTTCTGTCTCCTTGCCTCTCACTCAAGCCTCTCTATCCTGCATGGTCCTTTCCACATCTCTCTCCTCTCGCTTGCTCTCTTTCCCTATCTGTCTTGCCTGCTCTTTCATTCTGCCTTTCCTGTCTCACTCCACCTTTGTCTCCTCCTCTTTATTCTCCTCTCTCTCCATCCTGTTTTCTCTTCTCATTCCCACTCAGTACCCTCATCTCTCTCACAGCCCTCTGCTCAGTCCTTGTCTCTCCCAATGTTGCTCTGCCCATTGTGCTCTTTTTTGTTCTTTTCACTTTCTTTCTCTGCCTTCCTATCTCTTTCCCTCTCTCCCTTACTCTGCACTCCTTTCTTTCTTGGTGTCTCTCTCCACCTCATCTCTCTCTCATGCCAACGTGTGCTCTTTTGCTGTCTTTCACTCTTTCTCTCTCCAATCCTCTCCCCCTCCTGCTCTCACTTGCCAAGCTTCTCCCCTTTCCTTCTATTTCCTTTGCACATGCAGTTTCCTTCATGCACGTTCTGTTTCTACCTTTGTCTTTTCCTCTTTCCCACTCCTTTTCCCACTCTGTTTTTCTCTCTTCCCCTTGTCTCTTTTTCTTTCTCACTCTCATTGCCTCTCACCCTGTCCCCATTCCTTCTCTTTCCATGTCTCTTTCCCTATTGCTAGCCCTCTTTGTCTCCTTCCCTCTCTCATTCTCTCATTCTCTTGCTTTCCCCTCTCTCCCTCCCCCTCACTTTTCCTCTCTCTTATGCCTTTCTCTGTCGATTTCCTCATTTCCCCCTTCTCTGTCCCTCTTTCTCTGTACTCTTTGTTCTTTCTCTACTCCACCCTCCTTTCTTGATCTCTTGCCCTTTCTCGTGCTCTCTTTGCATACCATTGTCTTTCTGTCTTCCCCCTTCCTCCCTCTTTCCCTTTCTCCTTTTCTCTCTTTCTCATCCTTCTCTTTCTCCTTTTCCCTTTTCCTCGCTTTTTTGGTCAGTCTCTCTTTATCTCTTTCAAATTCTCTCTCAGTCTCTTTGAGTCTCTCTCCCCATTGCTCGCTCTCTCCCCCCATCCCCTTCTGTCTTTTCCTTTCCCTGTCACTCTCTTGCCCCTTTTCTCTGTTTTTCACTCCACACCCTTCTCTCTCTCCTCTTTTCTCCTCTTCGCTTTCACACTCCTTTCTCCATAAAGCACCCCGCCTTCTTCTTTTTCCTGTTCTTTCCTGCCCCTCCTCTTCCTTCCTTCCTTTGTGCATGTCTCTCCCTCGGTGTCTGTCTCTCTCTTTAGGCTTCCTTTCTGTCTCTTCGTGTCTCTCCGTTTTTGGCTCTTACCCCTCCCCTTTCTCTCTTGCTCTCTGTTTCTCTCCTTTTGTCTCTCCCTTTCTCTCTCTCCCTTTCTCTTTCTTCCTCTCCCCATGCACTCTCTTTCCCTCTCTCTCTCTCTGTGTCCATCTCTTTCCATTTCTCCCTCTTTCTCCTGTGTTTCCTCTCTTCCTGTCCCTGCCCTTCACTGTCTCCCCTCTTCTGCCCTGCTTGTTCCCTGTACTCACACCCTGTCTTCTCATTCACACCGCCTTTCTCTTACTTCCTTCTTTACAATTAGCAAGGGCTGCCTCATGATGCTGGGTTCTCAGTGGTTTACATTACTGCTCAAGCAGGAGCAGGGCCATTCAATGTGACACTTCGAGAAAGCAAGGACCATATTTGTAGACTTTTGCTTACGTACTAGAAATGTTTCTAGATGTAATCTGTACTTCTTGCTGTTAATGGCATTGTCTTACTGTTCTTACTTGCAGGTTTGTTTGGGTTTTTTTCTTTTTCACTATTAATTTTCTGTCCTTCTCTGTTCTGTGGCCAACATAAGCTGACTTCTTGGTTCTAGTAGCTGTGGATAGGACTGTACATAGGATACTGTCCTTCTGCATTTATCCAAGACTTTTCTGTCTTCTCACACCTTTTCTTGAAGTGCACAAGTTCTTCTCAAATGTGTATGTTATTGGGGTGGGCAGGAGTAATTTGAGGAGAGAGCTGTTACTTTAATTAAGTCACAAGTTTAAAAATAGTTACTGTAATGGAAAAATACAAGAAAGAACTGGTTCTGGTCTCAGTACAAAAGAGTAAGCATTGCTTCATGGAAGCATAGAACACCCCAGGTTGGAGGTGACC
Organism: Aramus guarauna; assembly: GCA_013400195.1. Classification (NCBI taxonomy): domain Eukaryota; kingdom Metazoa; phylum Chordata; class Aves; order Gruiformes; family Aramidae; genus Aramus; species Aramus guarauna. Next base: position 13,002 of record VXBL01007585.1, on the reverse strand, counting down.
TCAAAAGATCACCTTTCATGGGAAAGGGAGCCTCAATGAGATCATCTAATATCCTGTCCAGTTGCATCTTGAAATCCTCCATTGATGGGGACTCTACCACATCCCTCAGGATATTGTTCTAGTGATTGATTGTTTTCACTGTAAAAAAAATGCCTTTCTTATACTGAGATGAAACCTCTCCCAGCGCAACTGGTACCCATGGCCTCTTGTCTTCTGTATGTGGTACCTGGTGAAGAGAGCACCTGTGCCCTTTTTGTAGCCACGCTTTAAGTACTGGAATGCTGTAATGAGGTATCTCTGAGCTTTTTCTTCTCCAGGGAGAAGAGACCAAGCTCCTACAGTCTTACCTTGTAGGGTGGGTTCTCCAGCTCTTTGATCATCCCCGGTGCTCCTTTGGACCCTCTCCAGTCTGTCTGCATATTTTTGGAATTGTGGGGACCAGAACTGAACACTGTACTGGAGGTGTGGTCTGACAAGCACTGAGAAGAGTGGGATGATCACATCTCTGTCTCTGCTAGTAATGCCCCTGTGGATTCAGCCCAGGACCTGATTTACCTTTGTTGCTGCTGCAGTGCTCTGCTGGCTCATGTTCAGCTGGTTGTCCACCAGCATCCCCAGGACCCTTTCAGCAAGGCTGCTCCCCAGCCTCATAGATCCTAGCCTGTACTGGGCCTTTGGTTATTCTGTCCCAGGTGCAGGACTTCACACCTGTCTTTTAAAAATTATACAGTTCTTGCAAGTCCTCCAGCCTGTCCACGTCTCTCAGTAAGGTGGTTTTCCCTTCTGACGTGTCTACCTCACCACCCAGTTTAGTGTCATCTGCAAACTTGGTGAGGGTGCTTTCAATCTTACCATCCAGATCATTTATGAAGATGTTGAACAGATTGGGGCCCACTGTCAATCCCTGGGGGACCCTACTTGTGGCAGGCTGCCAACCTAGGTAAAAACCATTGATCACCACTTGCTGAGTGTGGCCTTGTTGACCAGTTTCCTACCCATAATTAAATAATTTCCTACCCATTACTTAAATAATTTCTGCCTCACCTCTCTAGAAATGCCTTGTGACCCTGTTCAGTTAGACTCATATATTCTAAACTGGTAAGTTTGAATTTAATTAAATAACATGGTAACAGTCTATTTTAAGTGTCTTCAGAGCCTTCCTGTCCAGAACAATTGTCGGATGCAATTTTTCTTTATACCTTTAGCTAAGATAATGAAGAGCTATTTGTTTACAAAGGTGGGCAGGAAAGCCTGTAGCTGCACCTTAACAGAAAATCAAACTATAAGTTTTCTTGTTATTCCCTGCATGTGTGATGCTGATGTGAAATTCTTCAGGCTTTTTTCTACCATAAGTCTTCAGAAGTGCTGAGTGGATTTTGGAAGAATACTTGCAGAAAATTGACTAATGCTGGGCTTTGAAATAATTACGATTTGTGTTTTGCTTGTTAGAAATGTCAATGATTTGGTTATCTCTTGTTACTTTAAAGTCTGGGCCTGTGTCAACAGGAATAGACTGATTCTACTTTTTTTTTTTTTTTTTTTTGAGCTGAACAGCTTAAGACGTGCTAAGGATTAACCTGAACAGAGCCTTATGGGAAGGCTTGAGACAGTGATAACAGGCAGGAACAGTCACTGCATATATACCAGTATGGCCTACCACAGAAGTAGTGAGGAAAAACATATCAAACAGCTCAAATTCATGCAAATCCTGTCTTTGAAGAATGGCTGGAACTCCTCAATAGCCATCGTAGCTTTCATGGAGAAAGTTGGTTTCCTGAGTCAGAGATACCTACTGAAAAGGAACACCTTCTTTGTGGTGAAGAAATCTAGAGATTACACAGCCATGTTGCTGAGAGTACAGTTTAGCTACCTATTTGCCTGCAATCCTGAAATAGAAACAGATGTTTGCGCTTGTGATGTGTTTTCCCTTTTCTATAAGGGAAGGTGAGGACTGATCAAGTGAAGCTGAAAAGCAGAGAGTTTCCAGTCCTTTGTAAGTTGATTGCCACAGGATCAGTGTTCAGGTAAAAGAGCACATGCAGGGGATGAATTTGATCTAGTGGACATCTTTCCAGTTAGGTTACCAAGATTTTTAGAAGCCTTCACTACAGGTACAGTTGATTTCTTGCCCTAGCAGTTAATTGATGACTGTAGCCATTCAGAGTGGCTGTTGAGACCTTCTGGCCCAATGCCAGCATAAACGGATTCCTACTTGCAATCTAATACAAATCTTTGGTAAGTATCCAGTTTAGGGAGTTCCTCTGGAACTATTGTTAGGGGCCAAACGTAACGGAAGAAGTGAAAAAGGAATCTGAAACTTAATTGATACATGCTATTTGTTTTAGATAGAATTCTGTTCTAAGCAGGTTAGCTAGTAGTGGATGCCAATGAGAAGAGTTACCTCTGCTAGGTGACTGACACTACTTCGTTTTCTGGCAGGAAGCTCCCAGCACAACTGATTATGCCAGCAGTGAAAACAGGCAAAACCATTGATATGATTCCATTTTTCTTGCTTTTGATACTGAAATGAATTGAAGTTTCATATCTTAATAGCCTTTTAGAGCTAAGTCTTTCTGAGAACCTGCTGAACCCTGCACTACAGTCCATACGTAACCTCAGTCCACTGTAACATACTGCCACAGATGCTTGACCTTGCTCAGCTAGTTGTAGCTTCTCTACCTTTCTTACTGGGAAAGAGGATGTACAGGAAAATCAATGGTCATCCCCAAGTTTCTTCATTTCTGTGGCTGTAGAATATACTTGATAACCCTTTTAGCTTGCTGGCAACTGCCCTTTTTGACATCTGCCCATTGATAGGGTTTGCTGTCAAAAATTGTGACTCTATAGAGTTAATGCTGTTCTGTACCAGAGTTGATCATGTAAATTTCCAAAGGACTCTGGATTCCCTTGGATCTGCTAAAAATATAAAGTGTTTTTCTATGATAATGCAGGATTGTATGCTATAATCTAAGATAGCACTGTAAGAATTATACTAGGTGAGAGTAGGGAGAGATGTAGCAAATTTGTTCTTGCTGCTGAACTAATTGGTATTTGCTTAGATCAGAGGAATTTCTTATAGATTGCAGATACTCTTAAGATTTCACAGACACTTAGAGTGGTACAGGGTTTGTTTCTGACTGCAACCCTTTATTAATATACACCAGACAGATTAACAAAGTGCCAACTATTTTTCAGAGAGCACTAAACAGGGAGATCTTGCAAACTGAAACTGCAGAAAGCCTAGAAAGAAAAGTGCCACTAATACAGTAAAAAATGTTAATACAGTAAAAATTGCCTTCGAATATGCAAATTCAGTATCCCAAATTTGAGGTAATTTAGGCAGTGATATTCAGCTAGAAAAGAGGAGCCGGCAGGGTAGAAATGCTGGAGGATAACTTTCATTGAAAAGATTCAGCACATTTCATACTGAAACCCTCCAGACATGACCTCCTTCCCCCAATCCCAGAAACATTACAATCCTGGGGTATTCCCCACTCATATGCTTGCATATTTCTAAAATGTTTATTTAATGTGGTGGGTTAGAACAAGGGTTGAAATAATGTAACATAGTATATTTTAAAATTCCATGTGCACGTATTTGTACGGCTGTCTGTGGAAGTTTTTTTGCTTGATTTTTAAACTACAAAACGTGTGACACCATCTGCCAAGTATTCTATATAACTGGGAGACATGCTTTCATAATAAAAGAGTTGGTTTTCTTTCATGTTTTTGGCATCATAATTTTTCATTTTACAAATCTTGTATAACCCACTTTAATAGCACCTTAGAGACAGATTGAGAGGTGAAAGATTTGTTGACAAAACATTGGCAATTAGGATTTAGGAGATCCAAGGAAGCAGAAAACCTATTAATAGCAATTAATTGGCCATATTTTTCTATGTATTAAATATTCAATTAAAAGAGAGGGTTTTTGTTGAAGGCCAGTATGTGCTCTAGACTATACTTAATGTTTGCAGTCTACATATAGTCTGTACAGTGTTGTGAATCTGTAGTGTTCTTTGCTTCATATGTCTCTGAACGCATTGTTTTCTTCTGGATCTAGCAATATTCAGCATCAATCTCGTATGAAGTTTGGATGCGCTTTGTCATCCTTAACACATTTGGATTTCTCATTAAAGTCCCCAGAAGCTAACTTGCTAAATGAGCTCAGTATTAGAGGCTGGGTACTTACTTTTTTTTACTCCTACATTATGCTGAGGCCTTAATATTGGGCTGGTTCTGTCAGAACATGGAGGTAGCGTGTACAGTCTACATCCCTCTATTCCTCTTCTCATTTAAATAAGAAAAGGCATTAACTGCTGCAGAGGCACTTCAGTATGGAGTAGTTACAGGTTGGTGCTTCAGATGTGTCCTGTATTCTTCTGTTGTTTTCACTGAAACAGCACTGAGAGGTTGCAAAATTATTCATTACTGGCTGATCCAGCTCATAAATGGTAGGATACCTGAGTGGCACACCACAGCCAGCTTTCTGTGCTCTCCTGGTGACTTCTTTTGGAACCAGCCGAACCATCTGGATTGTCTTGGTCACGTTAGCAGCAGCAGCCTGATGTGTTCCTTGTGGCCTGGCAAAGCCCTGTACCCTCTGGTCACGCTGTGTGCGCAGAATGAGCAGGAGGAGAGCACAAAGTCATTCTTCTTAGCTATTCAGCAAATTGGGTGCCTGGCAGAAGCAAGAAGAAAGAATGGTGCTGTGCTCAAAGAACTAGGTCGTTGCCTTAGCATCAGAGAGGTCTAACTGCTTGTGCTCAGTCATTTCAGTGCTGTTTCTGCAACAACATGCGTGTGAACTCTTATGCCAGCTCCAAAGTAAACCGAATTATCCTGCTATTGAACCCCACTAACAGTTTAACTTTGTGGATACAGTGTGCTTCTGTTGCCTTCTCTAAATTGCACTGCTGCATTATGTTGTGAAACTGCCCAAGATTTCCTTCTGCAGGTAGGTGTCTATGTTTTGTTGAGAGATGAAGCGAGTGCTGAGACCTTTTGAAAGTAAAGGTGTTATATAGGCAGAAAACAGTTCATTGTTTTTACTATATCAGAATACAGAAAAAGTTGTACCATTTACTTATTGACTTGGGGTTTCTTTGCTAGTAATTATATTATGAAAATGCAGAATTTAAATGTTAGTCATAAAGATTACTGTGTACTCTCATTCCAGTATAAAATCCAAGTATTTAAAATATTATGTCTACCTAATTTTTGAGGTAAAGAAGTGAGCACACAGAGATTTGATTCAAAATAATCTTCCAACCCGTTTTTTCATAATTAAAAAAGTAGCCATTTTTAAAAATTTTAACACCATTGATTTACGATTAGGAGCTTTCTTATTATAGGTTACTAGATTTGTTGTTAGGTGAGCACAAACTAGGGAAAAAGATAGGAACTGAAATTTAAATTTAAAATGCAGAGCTCTTGGAAGAACTGCATGTTTAAGTTTGTGAAGACTCTCATTTTTCTCCTTACAATTCCCTTGAAAATCCCATCACTGAACTTAATAAGTGTGATAGCCACAACCACTGATAGCCTTCATCTAGCTGGTCTATCAAGTGCATTTTTTTACTCTAGAAAATTGTTTAAAAATTGCCTGTTTGCCTATCCGACTCAAACCCCCTTTCCTGTGTTTATTCAGTTATATCATCTAACTACTACAAATACTGTTTTTAGTCATATCAGCATGAAAACAGCTAAGACTGAGTGAACTGCAGTTTGTTTAATCCATGTCAACAAAATCAGTTATTAAACATAAAGCTGGTTATTTACACAAGCTCACCGAAGACTAAGATAGCTACCCAGAAGCAGAGAGCAGCCTAGTTCACTCCCAAGTCACAGTTTCCTTGGCTAAGCAGCGAGGGAAATAGTTTTTTTGTGAATTGAATGTATGTTTTGCAGTCATTCACACCTGCTGTTCTTAACTGGTTTTTTCAACTCTGCTTTCATGACCTGTTCTTCCTTCCACTGAAAGCTTGGGGAATTTTGCTCTTGACTTTGTTGGAAAACAGGACTGTATCCTAATTACTTTGATTTAAAGAATAATAAGTTAATGGCTTATGTAAAATACTGCATTCTGTAGCTTACTTAGTCATAAGTGACTAATTTACATCTCACAGAAGTGCTAGTCATCTTAAATTTTTATTACTTGGAACAAGATCAGAATTAAAAACCAGGAGGAGCAGAACAGATCCTCAGATCAGGATTTCAGTGTAAATAATTTCTGCTTTTTGCCAGTGTGTTCTTTTGGGAATGGATGATGTAAAATATTTTGATGGGGAGAGGAAAATGTTCTGCTTATTATTCGAGTGAAATAGCTTTATTCCTTCCTCTTGTCTGTACAGGTAAGCATCTGTGTGAGTCTCTGCAGATGTGGTTTGGGGAAAACGGACACGTGCCAGCCCAGCATCATTGCTGTGAGTTGGCACCTCAGGGGAAGGAGACCAATCAAAGTGCAGAATACCCTTTCACTGCCATTGTCATCTGACTCCTGTCACCCACCAGAATACCTCAATGTGGCAGATTTGGACCACGTAGTTTAGATATGGGGCAGACATTTCTTGCAATACAGTGTGCCCAGCTGAGCTAAGCTGCTGTGACAGGAGTGCAATGTAATGCTCTTGTAAGCCTAAGAATATGGTATTCTCTGGAGAATGTTATGTTCGCTAGCTTTGCAAAGTTTTCTAATAGCACAATTTTTATGTCACTTTGTACCATGTTACTGGCTGTGGGAAGCAGTGTACTCTGGCAGGTTTTATGCCCTTTACAAGGGCAGCAGACTCCTGATTATCCATTGTACAGGTTAGGCAGCTTTGTGAAGAGTACTTAAGTCTTTCTTCTCTGCCTCTTACCATCCAGTTTCTGTGGAAAGGCACTGGAAGGCCAACAAGAGATGAAGCTATCTTGAAACTGCTTAATGGAGACTTTAACAATTAGAACAAAGTATAATAAAGCACAGAAACTTCTAAGTTTGAGGTGAACCCCTGGGTGTCTTTATTGCGGTGACAGTTGCTATGCTTACACTTAACATACTTACACATCATAGGTTTATAGAGGTGATAAGAACAAGCTTTATTAGTTACACTGTTGCATCAATAATCAGTTTTCTAACACAAAGTGGAGATCTGTGAGTATTCTTTGTGTTGTGAAATAAAGCCAAAGAGTGGAGGAACTCGGATGTCTTTACTAAGTTTGCCTGAGAATAAACTCCTCTGTTTTTGTTACCAGGAATTCAGCGGCAGTGGGTCACGGCTGTTTCTGCTATGCTCTAATGCATTCAATTCCAGTTGCCATCTACACTGTTTTCATAACCGGTCTCCGTTACCACCTGTTCATATGGAGTGTCTTCTCGCCAAAACTACTTTATGAGGGAGTACGTGTGTTCATCACAGCCGCTATCTGCCTGTTCTTCACAGCAATGGATCAGAACCAGTCTCACAAAGTGCAAGATTGAAAATAAGTGCACAGTACGCGGTTCTGTGTTGTAATGTCCACTGTGTCACTGGAATGGAAGAAAGGAAAATAATGACTTTAAATTGTGCGGAATTTGAAGAGTAACCTTGTTTATTTTAGTCAAGATCAGGATTTGAAGGGCTTGTCCTGTTCTAAAACTGAGTTTGCTTTAAAAATGTTGAATTGAAATAAACTCTTTTTTCATGGACAACTTCTGTTCTATAGCTGTCATTATAGCATTCTCCAAATAACAGAATGGCAATATTACATGATAGGAATTTAAAAACATACATCTTAATATAAATATGGACGAGTGCTTCATGGGCACTGAGAAAATCTTTTGCACGTCCAATTTTTTTACCTTCTTAGACTACAGAATCCTAAAGATATGCGGGATGTTGTTGTTCACAAGATTTTATATTCATTAGCCTTGGGGTTTTTTTAATTTGTTTTGTTTCTAGCCTGTGCATTGAAATTATTATTAAATTATCAAATTATTGTACAAATATCCTAGGTAAGAGATTTTTTTGTTTGTTTTGCATAGGCAGCATTTCTATTTAAAGGCAGTATTTTCTGTGTAAGATGACTGCAATCACTATTTGTAATGGATTGGATTTCGATCTGCACTTCAGGCACTGAATAAGAAACGCTAACGGGCTAACAAAGTAATGAATCTTCTGTGGACTCCATGAACTGCTCAAATGTTGTGTTTCTTTTTATTAATGAATAAATGTTAAATCAGGTTGGTGGCAGCTGCACTGAAGATTGGATCATGTTTTCCATGCTATGGTAGAGAGTTATGAACCCTGAGCAGGAAAATAATTTAATGGGCTAAGTTACCAGCAAAATAAAAAGTCTATTTGCATCACCTCCCCCCTACAGACCTGTCTACCCACTTCACTTGAATGTGCTGTAATTAATTCCTAACAATGTTGTTTTCCTTGTTTGTGTCAAGTAGATATACATTGATGAGTATTCTGCGTATCAGTATTCTTTATGTGGGTTTTCTTGCCTCATATTTTTGTCCATGTTAGCAGCCAATAGGATTTAATCTAAATGTATTACAGGTGTCGCAGAAAAGAAACATACAGGGAACTTTAACTTTTGTTATAAATCTGAAAATAAAAAGCTTTTAGTGTAGCTGACACCACATTTGTTAGGATCACTGATACAGATTTCATCTCAGGTTTCGGACAGAGCAAATCTCAAAAAGTAGGCCTTTAGGGTTTTTACATTAATATTAGGTCATCTTGGTGACTCATAATGAAATTTTTTTCAACAAACTTTTCAGTATCCTGGCCATGTATTGCTGTTCACCTGGAGAAGAGACTGCTGGATCTTAATGTCATTCACTGTCACCTGTTGGAAGTTTTAAAATTAAATACTTTTAATAAATTGTTTTTTCACTGCAAATTATGGAATATTTAAACCAGTTTGTATTTGTGAATGGTGTACACATTTACCATTTTCATCATTCTCAGTATTTTTTCTCCTTACCTGTTGCCTAGCAACCATATGGAGATTATCGACATCATCTCTGTTTGCTTACTTGGTTAATTCCTAAGCAATCCTCCCTAACGTTCGTGCAGAATATGTTTATAAGAGATTTGACTCGGAGAGAAAGGGTGCTAATGGAAGGTGTGGAGGGGAAGTTGCTTCTGGGGTACAGAATCCTAAAACAATGTGACGTGACATTCTCAAGGTCTTTTATTCCTTCCTTCTGATATTTTTTGTGTCTAGTGTATCTCTTGGGCATTTTATCAAGGAGTGGGATTGAAACTATTGTGTGTGTATTAAGGTGGTGTTTCTTCAGATTACTTAGTTAAAAAAGTCATAGCGTCCCCTTTCTCCTCTGAAGTTGAAAGATGTCCAGAGTGAATCTGAGAGAAAATAAATGGCTTGGAAAAACTTTGTTATTTAGGTCTTCAAGACTAGGAAAGGAAGGAAGAAGGAGGAACTTAGCTCAAGACAGAGATGCAGTCTAACATGTGAGTTTGTGTGATACCTCAAGAAAACATGCTTTCAACTTCAGAATTGCCATTTTTATTCTTTTTCACCCTTTCTCTTTGTGTATAGGCAAATGAAATAACATTTTATCTTCATCAGCTCTTGGGCTATGGCAATGCAAAGCTGAGGCAGTGAAGAAATAGTTGGTTCTTGCTGCAGGTAAACAGACTTGAACTGGGGAATTATGTAAAAAAACATTTCATTTTAAATCAGCACAAAGTTTTGGTGGTTGATCTGAGCGTACAGAGAAAAGTAAATGCCTGAATGCAAATTCTGTTCTCAGTAGTAAGCTGCTCCTCTTCCCTCCTCATCCCAATACCCATTGTCATGTTCAGGTGCCCCAAACCCTCAGACAAGGAGACAAACGATGTGGGTCGCAGAGAAGGTGGTGTGCTCAGAATGCCAGAGGGTCATTGCACAGGCTTGTTTGCACTGGGACTTGCGTCCAACAATCGCTGAGGGGAGCTGCTCCGGTGCTGGCCTGATCTGCAGCAGTGTGGCAGGTCTTGGCACACAGGGAGTTTTCCTGAGGCTGGGAAACACCAGGGGAATGGAGAGACCCAGCAGCTCTTGCGGGAGATGCTGATATGGCCAGGCATTGCCAGAGCGAAGTTTGCCACCCCACACCTGTAAAAAGCTTGGGGAGCGCCAGCAACCAGGAGCACTGCGAACAGAACAGGCAAGCAGCGTGTGGCATGGCAGTTTGCACAGGGAGGGTATGCAGGAAGAGCCTAGTCACCCTACCAGCTCAAGAGGCAAGTTTAGTTGATGGTCACCACCCTCTTGGAAGGAGCTTAGTTGTGGTACCCACCCAGCAGAAAGCTCTGTCCTCTGCGCTCGACAGAAGGGANTGTGAGTTTGTGTGATACCTCAAGAAAACATGCTTTCAACTTCAGAATTGCCATTTTTATTCTTTTTCACCCTTTCTCTTTGTGTATAGGCAAATGAAATAACATTTTATCTTCATCAGCTCTTGGGCTATGGCAATGCAAAGCTGAGGCAGTGAAGAAATAGTTGGTTCTTGCTGCAGGTAAACAGACTTGAACTGGGGAATTATGTAAAAAAACATTTCATTTTAAATCAGCACAAAGTTTTGGTGGTTGATCTGAGCGTACAGAGAAAAGTAAATGCCTGAATGCAAATTCTGTTCTCAGTAGTAAGCTGCTCCTCTTCCCTCCTCATCCCAATACCCATTGTCATGTTCAGGTGCCCCAAACCCTCAGACAAGGAGACAAACGATGTGGGTCGCAGAGAAGGTGGTGTGCTCAGAATGCCAGAGGGTCATTGCACAGGCTTGTTTGCACTGGGACTTGCGTCCAACAATCGCTGAGGGGAGCTGCTCCGGTGCTGGCCTGATCTGCAGCAGTGTGGCAGGTCTTGGCACACAGGGAGTTTTCCTGAGGCTGGGAAACACCAGGGGAATGGAGAGACCCAGCAGCTCTTGCGGGAGATGCTGATATGGCCAGGCATTGCCAGAGCGAAGTTTGCCACCCCACACCTGTAAAAAGCTTGGGGAGCGCCAGCAACCAGGAGCACTGCGAACAGAACAGGCAAGCAGCGTGTGGCATGGCAGTTTGCACAGGGAGGGTATGCAGGAAGAGCCTAGTCACCCTACCAGCTCAAGAGGCAAGTTTAGTTGATGGTCACCACCCTCTTGGAAGGAGCTTAGTTGTGGTACCCACCCAGCAGAAAGCTCTGTCCTCTGCGCTCGACAGAAGGGATGTGACAACCCAGACACAGCTCCCATAAAAACATGCAGCCCCTCAGGTCTCAGGCTGCAGGGAGTACCAGAGCTGGTAGCGGACGGCAGTGGTGAGAACGGCTGTGTGTGGGGTGACCAGGCAGACGATCTGCTTGGCCTGGTGACAGAGGTATGAGTGGAAGTGGACAGGTTAAGGAGCATCAGGGAGGCAGAGAGAGAGACTGGTGGAGCCATGCTCTGCCCTCCCTGATACAGAAACAGGGATGCCCACCAGACAAAACCTAAGATAAAGTGGCCCTGTATCCTCCCCCTGCCAGGATGAAGGCAACAGTTTAAAGGAAAGGAGTGAATGGAGGCAAGTCCACGCTTGGGGTGGCAGGCAAACCTCCTTCTTGCCCCCCTCCCTCTCCCAGGTGCCTCTGCACAACAGGTACGAGCCTCTGGATGTGGAAAGCCAGTTAATGGATGAAGTGGATGACCGTCTATCTACACCAGAGCTGTCACCAAGGTCACAAAGGCCCTCCTCCCATATGATGACCACCTCGACAAGGAAGAAAAGGCAGATTACAGCTATAGGTGACTCCCTTCTGAGGGGAACCGAGGGTCTGGTATGCCAGACAGGCCCTCCTCTTGAGGAAGTCTGCTGCCTCCCTGGGGCCTGCGTTAAGGATATCACTAGGAAACTCCCCAGCCTGGTACAGCCCTCTTGACTGTTACCCACTACTGGTCCTGCATGTGGGTGGTGATGAAGCTGCAATGTATAGTCCAAGAGTGATCAAAAGAGACTTCAGAGCCTGGGGATGGTTGGCGAGGGAATCTAGTGCATAGGTTATTTTTCCTTTCTCCTTCCAGTTGTGGGCATTGACATTTGGAAAAACAGATGAAATCAGACTATCAATACACCACTCTGTGGCTGGTATCCCCACCACAATTTTGGGTTTTTTGATAATGAGGTGGCCTACACAGCACCAGGCGTGCTGGTGTCAGTCAGATGGGATTCACCTTTCTCAAAGGGGAAAGAGGGTCTTTGCCCAGGAGCTTGCAGGGCTCGTTGACAGAGCTTTAAACTAGGCTTTAAGAGGGACAGGGATAACATCAGGCTTGCCTGCAACAAGTTGTGGGATGACATGCCAAGGTTGGAGGGATGGGGTGCCAGCGAGGGCCATCAGCCTGTTGCTCAGAGATGTGCTGGACACTGTAACACACTTGAAGCCTAGAGGAGATGAGCCAGGGGCTCCTGAGATGATAGGAACCCACAGGGAAACACAGGTGAAACACCTCAAAGAAATTCCAGCCACTCCAGCCAGTCAGCCAGCCTCAATGGGGGCACAACTGAAATGCCTCTATGCAAACACATGTAGCATGAGGAAGAAACAAGAGGAGTTAGAGATGTGATCATGCCTGCAGGGCTATGGTCTCATTGGCATTATGGAGATGTAGTAGGATGGCTGCTATGACTAGGGTGTTGGAATGTAAGGACATAGGTTCTTTAGGAAGGACAGGCAGGGGAGATGAGGACGGGGTGTGACCCTCTATGTCAATAACCAGCTGGAGTGCATGGAGCTCCACCTGGGGATGGATGAGGAGCCAACCTAGAGCTTATGGGTCAGGATTAAAGGGAAGGCAGGGACAGGGGACATTATAGTGGGGGTCTGCTACAGGTTACCCGACCTGGCAGGCTGAGCAGATAACGCCCTCTATAGACAGATAGGAGCAACCTCACGTTCACAAGCTGTGGTCCTCATGGGGGACTTCAACGCAGCAGAGCATAAGCAATCTAGGAGGTTCCTGGAAGGTCTTGGTGGAATGCTTCCTTCTCCATGTGACAGAGG
>VXBL01007584.1:893684-903824 GCA_013400195.1 Aramus guarauna | reverse complement strand
GTACATTCTGTAGCGGAGGAAGCTGGCGCAGGGACGGGCTGGCTCCCCGGCCGCTGCGGAGCGGCGGAGCCCGGCGGGCTGAGGCGGGGGGGGTGTGGGGGGACACGGACATGGGACCCCCCCCCGGGTGCTGCACCCTGCAACCGCACCGCTCGCCGGGGCTCCTGGTCGGCGTTACGAGCCCCGCTCAGACCGGCCAGACCCCCCCACCCTCTCCCAGCCGCTCGCTCGGGGTTGGGGGGTTTGGGGTGTGGGGGGGTGTCGGAGGCTCCTCGGTTCTGGGTCAGCGNCCTCGGGATGGGTTTCCAGGTGACAGGAGGTGGGAGCAGCTGCCTTCCTGCAGTGCCATGTGGCTTCCCATTGCTTCCGCACTTCCTCCCTGCACCCCAGCATCCTCCTGACACCCCATCCCAGCGCTGCTGCAGTCCCCATCCCCTCACTCCCCCCAGGAAAAACCCCAAATTAACGACCAGGAGGGCTGTGGATGGGGTAAACCCCTGGGGTTTAGGCGCAGGGCATTTTCTCCCTGCAGTGCAGGGCTGGTTTGTTCCTGGTGGTCTGGGCACCAGTTCTTCCTGCCCCTCTTTGGACATTTGGTGACCCCCCCGTGCCCCCCCCCCCTGTTTTTGGTGGCTTCGTTTCTAAGTGTCTGATTCCTCCAACTGAAAGACAAGACCCCGCTGGCAGCACGGACCCGAGGAGGGTCTGGGGCCAAGAGCACCTGCAGCGGCCGAGCCCAGCAGCACGTGGCATCAGTGCCAGGGTGCAGGCAGGGCAGGCTGTCAGGGTCTGTAGGTCCAGAGAGACTCGCCAGCACTAAAAACCAGCCCCAAGGATGCTGCATGGCCTGATGGAGCAACTCCACCTGCCTTGGGGTCCCGCTGGCAGGAGAGGAGCCGGCCGCCTCGCAGCACCCATCACCCATCGCTGGGGCTCAGTGGTCCCTCGGGGCTGTGGCAATGCTGGGGTGGATCCGGCTCCTCCCTTGAGCGACACTGGGACCGGCTGCTCCGGCAGGCTCTGGCTGATGTAATTTTTGCCGTTGCAGGTAAAACGGCTCTGCCTCGGGTGGCGAACTCCTCCGAGATGGGCAGGAGGAGGGTTGTTATGTTCCTGTTGCTTTGCAGCATCCTACAGGGACCTGCTGCCTCCCCAGGTGTGTCTGCTCCTGCTCGGGCTGCGTCGGTTGCTGATTCATTTTCGGAGCTGGGGGGGGGGGGGGCAGAGGCTGCACAGTGCCTTTTCCCCCCCCCTCCACCTCCTGTTGTGGCTCCGCCGACTCGCTACCCCTGTCCTGCTGGTTTTATACCTGGTCTGGAAGCATCCCTGCAGCATGCTGCCTGCCCATTGCCTGCAGACAGTGCACGTGCAAGCGCAGCCCAGAGACCACAATGGTGGGCTGCGGCTCTGGCTTTCCTGCCACCCTGTGTGATCAAATAGGGCTCGGAGAGGGCAGAGACCCTGCCCAGGGTAATGGTGCATCCCTGGTGGGGGCAAGCAGCTGAGATTTACAGCTGGGAAAGTTTGGGGCATTTGGGGGGAAATCTTAGGGTGTCCCTGGTGCTTCTGAGCCTCGGGAGAGAAAAGCAGAGACTGTAATTAATCCAAAGGCAACCCGGGAGTGTTGTTGGGGGAGCAAAGCTCCCCCTCCCTGGGGTGGGATTGCTGCCAGACCCCCGACAGAGCACTGAAGGGTGGGCTGATGCTGGGGAGCTGCAGGCAGGGGAACGCGTCCCTGGGCATCGCTGCGGGGAGACAAAGCGAGCAGGCAGCGGCGGGGGATACAGCAGGCAGCACGGCACTCGCACGGGGCCGGGGCGCAGCGGCTCTTCTCTCCCTGCTGCCACCAGCCCAGCTGAGTAGCCCCAGGCAGGGTGGCAATGTCCCCAAGGGGAAAGACCCCTCGTTGTCACCCCCTCGTTGTCACCCTGCCACTGCCCTGCGGGGGGGGCAGACCCCATCATCGCCTCCTTTCCCGCCCCAGGCCATGACCCATGTGGCACAGGGCAGGGACCCCCCTTGCAGGAGGAGAAGGCAGACAAAGCCAGGGTGCATCGTTGGGCCCCCCCGCTTCCCCACCCTCGCTTACCTGCGGGATGTCGCCCGCCGTTTCCTTGGCAACAGCGATGGCATCCCGAACACCTCGGGCAGAGTTTCCCTGCCTCCCCAGCGATGTCATCCGCTGTTTCCCGGGTAACCCAGCATCCGGGAGCCGCTCTGGCAGTCAGGTAGAGGAGGACCTCAGCCCACCCACCGCCTTCTGCCGTGCCCAGCTGTTCGCCACCCGAAAGCAGAGCACTGGTGGAAGGGCCGTGCCTGTGCCGGGGCCCGTGGTGGCCGTGGGTGGCTGTGGCTGAGTGGTGGGGACAGCCAGCCCTGCCTGTCACACAGAGAGCCCTGTCCGTGCTCTGCTCCATGAAGGTGCCTCGTGAGTCTGCCTGGCGTTGGAGAACCCAGTGAGCGGGCAGGGTGGGAGGAGAGGCACGACTGGGGGACACAGCACCCCCCCCTGTGTCCCACCCCATCCCTGCACGAAGGGCTGGGGGCTGTGGCTGGGCTGGTGGGAAGTCGGTGTTCCCAAGGGGAGAAAAGCCAAGGGATGTTGGAGAGTGTCTGGGTCGACTGGTAATTCCCTTTCCTGGTTGCCTTTGAGTAAACCGGTCTTGGCAGGAGGCAATAAGCTCCAGGAGGGCACTGGTGAGGCATGCTGAGCATCCCACTTTGTGCTGGTCCTGGGGCTGTTTTCCTCCAGGCAATGCCCTTCATACTGTGAGCCCATCCTGGGATGAACACAACGAGCAGAAAGCGTCCTGGCAGCTGGCACTGCCCTCCTCGCTCTATAAACAGCTTTGCTGCCTGTCCCCAACAGCTTTGCTCCATCCCATCCCAAGCGGCAAATCCCTCTCCCCCCGACGCCAGTCTCTGAGGGACCAGTAGCCCCAGTAAACCCCACCGCAGCAGGGATCAGCGCTGGGTCCCGGGGCAGGGGAGGTTGGGAACCTCGCTGGCCACGAGCACCCCGGGATGGTGGCAGCCCCACGTGCTTTCTCCACCAGCGGATCACGAGCCTGGAAAGTCCCTTGCTGATGCAGCAGTCCTCAGCCCTGCCCGGGCCAGCTGCAGGAGCCCCAGCCCAGGCGGGGAAGGGGGGGGGGGGATTGTATTTGGATGAAATCGGAGCCTGCGGCGCTGCGGTCGCCAAGATTTCCCCGCGGATCCTGTGCTCTGCCCCGTGCGTGGGGGCCGGGGAGGTGAGCGCAGGCAGGGGCTGTTGGCTGGGGGGTTTTTAGGGGGAAGCCACGGCCCTGCTGGCACCAAGCCCCTCTCCTGTGTGACCCCGGCTTTGGGTGCACCACCACGGGCAGCGGCTGGCTCGCTGGGCCCTCGCCTGCGCCGCCTGCACCGAGGGGATCCAGCAACCCTGTCCTGCTGCGTCCCCAAGGTAGGGGGATGTCCCAAGGGGGCTCCTCCTTTCCGAACCCACCGGTGGGGCTGTGCTCACAGCACCAGCCCTGCAGAGTGCAAGCGCACTGGTGGCAACCCTGTGTGTGCGAGCGAGCGTGCCGGTGTGGGGTGACACCAGGAGTCCGTAGGCTGCCCGGTGCCTTGCTCAGCCGCGGGGGCAGGACTCACGGGCAGGGCTGTGCAGGAAGCCCAGCAACCCGAAAAGGGCTCAGTGGGTGCCTGGGGGCTGCAGGGTGCCAGCGGCGCCTGTGCACCCCGTAGGTGGGGAGCATCAGGGTGCGGCAGCCTCCTGCCCCGGAGGGTTTTTTCCCCTGCCCTGCAATAAATGGCACGAGCCCCCACGCTCCCTGGGGCGCAGGGGGAGATGCAAGCCCCCCCGCCTCGGCTGAGCAGCTGACGTGCACGGGGGAGGCCTCCCCTCCTCCTGCTCCCTGCGCTGTGAGTAAGCACAGGCNAGGGGTGTGTGACACCCTGCTGCAGGCTGGTGACATCCTGAGCAGCGCTGTGCGAATGACCTGGCTCTGGCTCGGGCTCCTCCAGCCCGGGGCTGATCACTGCTTTTTCAGTGCCCCCCAGGAGAATGGAGCTTTTTCCATCTCCCCTCCAAGAGCATGTTTGCTTTTGGGTCCTGTTCAGCATCAAATGGGGGCTGGGAGCCCCCGGGGAGCTCAGTGGCTTCCCCCACGAGGCACTGCTATGGGTGCTCCTTGGGGCTGAGGCAGAGCAGGGATGGACCCCCCCATCCCTCTTCTCCTCCAGGATCCTGTCCCGCTCACGAGCCACCCCCAGTCACGAGCCCCTCATCCCACATACTGTGGCAGTGACCCCTACGAGCATCCCCCTTGGGGAGACCCACAGGGCACTCCGGGGTGCCATCACCCCCCGGCCATCTCCAGGGGTCCTGCAAGCTGTGAGCAGGCGGCAAGACGTGATGTCTGGGGGGGGCCGGGCTGGCCCTGGGGCACAGGGACACGGCAGATGGCCGTGGCAGAGCTGCCTCCTGGAGCAGCGGCCGTGGAGCGGCTCTGACAGCGAGTCCCTCTGCCGCAGCCCCCTCTGTGCCTCAGTTTCCCTTGGCTGCAGGCAGCCCCGGGCTGTGTGGGTGAGGGCAGCGTCCGTCCTTCCCGCAGCCAACAGGGCGCTGCAGGAGCAACCCCGGGGCCCTGCTGTGACCTTCCTCCGCTCGCGTGACTTTGGCTCGCCGAGTGTGTGCTGGGGGGGCTTCAAGATGTGACGAGCGCGTCACGTGGGATGCTCCGGGCAAGGGGGCTCCGGTTGGCCCCCCCCCCCGGTGTGTCGCCATCTCTCCCAACAGGGTCCCTGTGTGACGGGGACCCCGCGGTGCAGCCCCAGGCACAGACTGAGACTTCTCAGCTGCCTGAGCGACATGAAAGGCATGGCGGGCTCGGCCCTGCTGGGAGCTCCCGTTCCGACGCGTCTCGCCCCGGGGTCCGCGTGTGCGTGCGTGAGTGTGAGCACACAGCGTGGGCAGGCAGCTGAGCCTCCCTGCCTGCATGGGACGAGCAGGCAGCAATTTGCCTGCTGTTGTCACCAGTGCCCGCCGGCTCCGCAGGACCTGGGGGACAGGGATGCTTTCCAGGGGCAGTTTCAGAGGTGCCTGATGTCCCTCAGGTCCGTGTGGCACAGGGTACCACACTTGGCGGCATCTCGGCTGTGCCGGCATCTCCGGGTTGCCTTTTCCCTTGGGGGGGACGTGACGCACCGGTCCGGACCCGGTGCCTTTGGGCTTGCCTGGGCCAGGAGGGACGTCGGGGTGAAGCCGTTTCCCGCTGTGCTTCTGGCCATGCAGGGACATGGTGACAGCCGTGACAGCGGCTCACACCGCTGCTTCCCCATCCTTGTGGGATGCTGGCTCCTGGCATGGTGTGTTTGCCCCTGCCAGGTAGGCGACCACGGGGCTCTCTGTATCCCGCAGTGGCCGGTTCCTGCCTGTTCCAGTGACACGGGGCTTTGTGCCCTCCACGTCCCCCGCACACACACACACATAAATGAAGTTGGAAGTGGAAAAAAGGGATTTGCGTGGGTTTTGGAGGGTTTCTGTGCTGCAGCGTTGGCTGGGGTGGGATGCTCTGCCTGAAAGTGCTGGTGCGGGGCCAGCTGGCACCGGTGGAAGGGACAGGGCTGGACCCAGCCCCAGCCAGCCCGGATGATGCTGGGGAATGCGCCCTCTCACAAGGCTGAACTAGGTGGGGTGGCTGGATCCGGCCCGCGGTGGGCGTTGCTGTGGGCTGGGGTGTGGAGCAGTGTCCTGCGAGGGGACAGCAGCGTGGGGACAGCAGGACAATGCCGGAGCCTGCCGGGATGGGCAGGGGGGGCAGGGGTTTGACCAGAGCAGGTGGGCCTGACGCTGCTGTTGGCTGGAAACTGCTTGTTATTTCACAGACATTTTTAAAACAGTGCTTCTTGCAACATTTCTGTGCTGTACAGAAGGGCCCCATGGCAAATATTTTCTCCTCTCACCCAAAGGCATTGCATCACTAAACCCTCCCCTGCCCCACCTTTGGGGCCTAAAACCTGCAAACTAGTACAAATACTTGTTTTCTCAAACGACTGGGATTTTTTTTTTAATCAGGATAAAACTGTTCCATGAAACATCTTTTGGCCAAGAGCGTTCGTTTGGTAGCAGGGATCCCCCCGGTGCTCCCAAGCCTCTGCCAGCTGAGCTCTCCGGCTGCGCTTGGTGGTGGCAGGATGAAATCTCTGCAGGTATTTCAGAAGAAAAAGGCACCTTTTCGTGCATGGCCAAACAAGCACCTTATCTCCAAGGGCTGCCCTGAGATGCATCTGCATGCACGTGCCCAGGGTCTGCCGCCTTTGCCAGGGAGTCTGCAGAGCGCGGGGAGCCCTTACCTGCTGGGGTCCTGGATGGACACCTGGGACGCAGCGTAACAGAAAGGCTTTGGCTTTGCTCCTTGGGCTCCTTGAAAGACCTGGTGGGGCCAGAGCTGGAGGTTACAGCGCAGAGGGACTCACTGCTGCTCTGAGCATCCCCGCGGGGCTGGTCCCCAGCGATGGTTTGGGGCCACGGGGCAGGCAGGGAAGACCTGGAGCAGAGAAAGTCCTCGAGGAACATGTGTGTCCCCGTGCATGGCCCCGTGCCCACCTTTCCGTGCTTTTCTGGGTACGGTCCAGCTCTGATGTAGATCACAGGCTGAAAAGCAGGGCAGCCCTGACCGAACAGATCGGGGGGAGGAAGGGGCTGGATGCAAAACCCGTCAGGGTTTGGGGTTTCCGCTGCCGCTCAGGTCAGCGGGTGCTGCACGTGGTCGGTGTGTTCGGGCAGGACAGCGGTACGAGGGTGACACGTGGCTGGGACCGGCGTCTGTCCCAGGTAGGCAAGTGACCCAGCGGCGGGGTTTTGCAGCACCCCACAGGACAGTTGTCTCCCACAGGTGCCCGAGCACCATTGTGCAAAGCGGGATGGTGCAGGCTGAGCCCCGCTGCTTCCCTCGTCTTCCTCCTGCGGGCTGCAGGCGATGAAGAGGAGGCGGGTGGTTTTCTCTGCCGGGAACAGCCGACTCCTCTGTCTGGTGGGGTTTGAACCCCCCCACCAGGGCTCAGCATCCTGCTCGGGGTGCCTTGTGTGTCCCTTGAGGGTGCCGGGTCTCCCCAGGGTCTCTCAGCGTTGTCTTATCTGCCTTGCCTTGCCTCTGGAGCAGCTTTTATTTGCTCTGGGTGTACTCAGGGTGGGTACAGGCAATGCTGCCTGCAGGTGCTGAGGCACATGTTGTCCCCAGCCAGCCACAGCCCTGGTGCCGGGCGGCAGGGGGGCAGCCAGCGGGGAGTTCAAATGGTACCCGAGGAAAAGGGAGTGCGGCTGCTTTAATTATTTGGCTGCGGTGAGAACTTGGTGTGGAGGAAATTGAACCCAGGGGAAAAAATACTGTAATTTCATGCAAAAATTACATGGCAGCTCCGAGTGATTTACTGCAGCTATTTTGGTGGCCAGCTCTGGGGTGTAATTAGAGTATTACTGGGTAAGTGGCTGATGGTGGAGAGGGTCTTTCCAAGGCGTCTCACCTGGTCTCGTGTGTTGGAGAGGGGTCCGGGCAGGCTGGGACCGTGCTGCGGGGAGGGGGTGTTGCTTTGTCCCCAAAGGCAGGGAGGCTTGATGGCTCTCAGCTGGATGCAGGCACCTTGCAGAGCATCCCCGGCCGTGCTGGCACCTTGGGGACCTTTGCCAGCACCCTGGGGAGGGAGGCCGGAGGTCTTATCCAGCTCTGGAGTGGCTTGTGTGGGGGGATGGCACAGCCACGCCACGGGTCTCTTGGGGAAGGGGCTGTACGTGCTCAGCCTCGCCGGACGGCTGTGCTGGGGAGATTTCTCAGCACATGGCTTGGTGCCACGGCATTTTCTGGGGAGCTGGGAGAGGACGTGGTTTCCAGCTGTGAGCGTTGGCATGTCGCTATCTGGGATGCTGGGGCTGGCTGGGCGCTGTGCTGGATTGGGGAAGCGGGTGCCGCCCGGGGTCTCGTAGGGTGCTGCAAAGGGGCAGAGTCCGACCCCGCGCTTGCCCTGTGCGCAGCAATCCCCCGCTGCTGCCAGTCCCCCAGCCTGTCCTCAAGCATCCCGGAGGGCTGGGTGTGAGCAGGGCGAGCAGCAGGGTTTGGCACCGGTCCCCGAAGCAGTGCCATGCCCGGCAGCACCGCGAGGTCCCCCTGCCATCTGGCCGGGGCAGGTGGCCTGGCAGCCTCCGGCTCTGCTGCAGCCTGGAGGCGAGCGGGCGGCCGTGCCAGCACCAGCCAGCTCGGAGATGGGCGACACACGGGCACAGCGCGTCTGGTCCCTCAGCCCCCTTCCCCCCTTTGGCGGGTGCCTTGCAGGGCAGGGATACGGGCCGCGTGTGGGGCTGGAGGCAGGCAGGGCAGGCAGGTGGGGGGCAGAGGCCACGGGCTCAGCTGCAGCTGCCGCAGGAGGGTCCGTGAGCTCCCAGCCCTGCCTGCTCCCTGCCTGCTCCCTGCCCGCTCCCTGCCCGCTTCCCCAGGAGGCGAGCGCCTGCTCGTTATCTGCAGCCTGCCTGGTGTGATCTAATGAGCCCTTTGGGGAGCACGTGGGGTGGGACGGGCGGTGCTGGGGGGATTCGCGGAGATGGCGGTTCTGCCGGGGAAGCAGATTACTGTGCTCCGCATCGCACCCAGGGCTCCTGCTCTGCCCCCGCCGTCCCACCGGTCCCCCCGGCAAAGCCCGGTGGTGCCGAGGATGGATGGTCTTGGCTGGGAAGGCAGCGTGGTCTCCTCAGGGTGATGGTTGGGGCTGGCTGGCAGGATGGGGCTTGGGACAGGCACCATGGGGTGAAGGGCCCTCTCCTGTGCCAGCCACACTGGGGACCGGCTCTTCCGGCCCCTCCTGTCCTGAACCAGCCTGGCAAGGGCTGCGCCTGGAGGAGGAGGAGGAGGAGGAGGTGTCAAGCAGAGCCCCAGCAAAGTCACGGCAGGTTTGGGGGCTGTGCTGGCCCATCAGCAGAAGTCCAAGGTTTGGCCAAGGGAGGAGCAAGCCGAGTGGGAGTGTTTCTGAGCAGGCTGTGGGAGCTGCATTCACCATCCAGGTGTCCCTCCAGCTCTGAAATCAGGCGATGCCAGTCCTGATGTTGTCCCCATACATCCATCCCCTTTGCCCCAGGCTGTGGTGGCCCATCCCGTGAGTCACCTCACCGGGGCTCGGTGGCTGAGCTGGCGTTAGCCCCACTGGCCATAGTGGGAAGATGCTGGTGCTGTGCCTGTCCCCCTGGACAGCAGGGAGAGGCTGTCCCACAGGGGATGGGTGCTGTGGGTCCTCCCAGGCTCCCAGCGAAGTGCCTGGGGGGGTGGAGACAAGCCAGGACCCAGCGGGGCAGGGAGGATGCTCCTGGTTTTGAAGGGGACATGGAGTGATGGCAGCTGGCTAAAATAAACCAGCTGCCATGGCAACAGCAACGCTCCCATCGCAGAACTTGGTAGCAACCAGCTGTTTGGCAGCAGCAGTAACCAGGGCCAGGAGAGGGATGCTGGGCCATACCTGCCACCTCTGCTTTGGTGGCACCCCTGCCACACAGGGATGGTTCCAGCCTGGGCATGAGGAGTCTCCTGATGCGGCCGATCTGCCCTCCGCCAGCTCCATCCTGGCTGGGGGGTATGCAGGGGGTCTCACCCCACTGTACAGCCCCAGTGTGCAGAAGGGGCTGGGCCAAGCACCCACCCGTGGCTTGGCACCCACCTGGGTCCCTCTGGCTTGCGCCCCGCACTGAGCCAGAGCGCATGGCGGCTGCAGAGCACAGATGCCCGGGTGAGCATCCCCAGCCGAGGGCATGAGGGGCTGCCCGGGGCGGGGGGGCACGGGGAGTGGTTGTGTGGTTTGATTTGCGTCAGTCACTTCTCCGATGGGCTTGGGAATCGCTTGCAGAGCTCGTGGTCAGGAGGGGGAGGGAGGCACCGAGCCAAGAGTGAAACACAAACTCAGCTGCCAAGTCCACAGGGGCGGCGAGGGGGGAGCGCAGTGCCAGGGCGTGCAGCCTGGGCTGCTCCCGGGGGGGCTGTGCCAGGGCTCAGACCTGCTGCGAGCCATGAGGGGTGTTGCAGAGGTGGGCCAGGACCGGCACGGGGCCAGGCAGGGGATGGGCTTTGCCCTGGGGACCCCATCCAGCCACCACAGCACCCGTCTGTCCTGAAACCTAGCCCG
>VXBL01007584.1:838121-882554 GCA_013400195.1 Aramus guarauna | reverse complement strand
ATGGCGTGGGGGTGTCGGGGCCGTGCTTCGTGCCTGTGGGACAGGTGGGTCCTGAGGGTGAAGAGCTGTGCCCCTGCCGATCCCACCGCCCCACTGCTGGTGCTGCTGCCAGCACGGGGAAGGGGACCCCAGGGCTTTATTTCACTGTCCAGCGGTGGTCGAGGCTCCGGGTTCCCTCTCTGGACACAGCTCCCCGAGCACAGGCCACCTCAGGTCTCACCTTGCTCGGCTTCAGCCTCCCTGCTCCATCACCCCCTCTCCCTCCCGGCCCCCCCTGCCCCACAGCACAGCCTTTGGGGACAAGGAGCATCCGCTGCTCCCAGCCCTGCTCCTGCCCAGCCCCAGCCCTGCCCGGAGCGAGGAGCCGGCGTCGAGGGGATGCCGAAGGTGCCCCACCGGTTTGCTTCATACGGCGGTTTTCGGTCCGTCCTTTCCCTCGTATTTATAACTGTACAGACTGGGGGGGAGGGTCTCTGACAGGCGTCATCTCTCACCACACATCTATCGTAGGCAATGGTAACTTTCTTGGTCGTGCTATTAGAGTTTGTGTATGTGGCTATGTAAAGAACTGTGTATAGTGCATTGTACAGCATATTTTCATGAATAAAATTGTTTTAAATATTACAAGGTGGGGCTGCTGCCTTCAGTGCTTGCGTGTGTCTGGGCTGAGACGGGAGGGACAGCGCTGGGACGGTGAAGCTGGGGAGAGCCACCGAGGAGAAGATGTGATGGTTGGTGAAACCAAGCTTGCACCCATCATGGGGATGCTTGGGCCGTGGAGGTGTCCATGCAGTCCCACCTGGACACAGACCTCTGGAAATCATCCTGGGCAGCCTGTAAACACATACGTTGGTAGTGCCCAGCTTGTGGAGGTGCTCATGCCCTGCTCCTGCTGCCACAAGCCCCGTCAGTCTCTGGCGAGGCTCCCTGGGTACAGCCCCAGCCACTGGTCTGGAAATGCCCCTTTTCAGCAGCTGCTGGAGCTGTTTGGATGGAAACTTCCCCTTCTTGTGGGTGAATTTATCTCCTGCCCTGGGAAAAATGATCAAAGTGACTGGAGGCTGTGGTGCTATTTTGGGCGATGATTTAGGTTCCTGGCTCCTTGGGATTTAGGGTCTAGGGTCCTCTGTGGTTCAGGGATGGGTCTCTGCTCTAAGACACCTCAGTCAGGCCCAAAACGGGGACTTGGCCACCCAAGGGTCTCCCCAGTGCCCATTAAAGCATGCTGGAGAAGCTGAAACCCCTCTGAGGTGCTCCCAGGCACAGAAAGCTAAATATTTCCCTGCTGCCAGCCACTGAAGGGGGCAAGGAGACGGGTCTCCTCCGAAACCCCTGTGCCCCCTCCAGCGATGTGGCCAGACAATCTCTCTGCCTCATCCTCCCTCTCCGCAGGGGGATTTTCAGATGGCTTCTCTGAGGGCTCTGCAGGGAGACCATGACTTGTCCCAGGCCACTCGGGGGGGGACTTGAATTCAATTTCTCAATAAGCACCTAAAAGAAAGGTAGGAAAACTGAGGCAGCCTCCAAAATGAGACCTATTTCAAAATATCTCCACCATCTCCACACCCACATGGTGCCCAGGGGAAGGGGCTGTTGGCTTTGGTTCGCAGGAGCCCACGCACACCACGCACAGCGTCTGAACGACACGCTTCCAGCATATGGCACTTGCCCCCAAGCCACCCCAGTGTCACCAGCTCAGCCACCTCCACTTGCTGGTGTTGCAGGTGGAGCATCCTTCTGCTCTTGCGGATCCGGCATTGTCCCCATGTCACTGCCACGTAGTGAAGTGCAGGCATGGGGGGTCCTGGCGAGGACGCTCGAGACACCCAGTGCTTGTCCAGTGATGGTCTTTTGGTAACTTGGAGAAAAAGTCATTAGCGTGGCGGGGTGGTCATGTCTCAGAGTGCTCACAAAGCCCTGGCACATCCCTGTAAACTGGTCCCTACAGATCAGTCCTGGACAAAGTGATGAAAGGAGAAGAAGGAATTCAACTACTAAAAACTTTCTTATCAGAGAATTCAATTAGTGCAGAATCTAATTGCCATGGCTCAGTGGAGCAGAGGGTTTCGGCCCCCGACCCAGCAGTGAGCCTGGCTGGGTGCGGAGGGCACTTTCCTTTGCACCAGGCTGTCACGGGGCACACAGGGACCTGGCACGGCTGTGCTGTGGGGTGAGTGATGCACCAGCAGCTCACAGCGAGTGGGGAGTGTGGGGTCTGTGGGAGCAGAGGGGTCCCTCTTTGGTGGCTGAGCTCCCTGGGACCGGAAAGTGTCTGTGATAGGATGTGGCTTTTGTGTCCTGAGTGGGCAAGAGGTGGGAGCAGCCTGAATGTGCCACGGGAGAGCTGCAAGATCCCAACGGGATGTCACCCCAGTCGTCACAAGAAGCTCAGATGCTGAGGACATAGCCGGGGTGTTATCTGGGGGAGGATGCTGGGATCCATGTGTTTCTCGTGGGTTTCCTGAGGATTTGTGCTTGACATGAAGCCATTCACACCTTGCTGTAAGGAAACCCGCAATGTAACACAGGATCCCTGCTGGCAGCGTCTGCAGAGGTTAGAGGGCTGGCAAAGCCACGGTGATCACAGCAAGCCATCAGATGAGGGGCTTGGTGCTGAACTGCAATTAGCTCAGCATTTCGTAAGAGAAAGGGGCAGAACCAAGGCTGGGGCCATCAGGACTGGAGCAAAAGTCACCAGAAAGGGTTTGGGGGCTTGAATACCATTGCACGAGCTCCCACTGCAAGGCAGAGGAGGAGACAGTGGCTGCAAGCGTGTTCCGGAGGAGCAGGGATCCCCTGAGCACCAGCACCGAGAGGGACAGATGACAGAGGTTTCCAGAGAGCTGGGCCAGGAGGCCAATGGGGCCACGCAGCCTCTCGCTCCTCCCGGTCATCTGTGCCGTGCACGGTCCTCTCTCACTGGAGACGTGAAGCCAGGATGTAGTTCTACCAAGAGAAGGTCTTTCTCTCTTTGTGTCCTCCAGGATCCCTGCCCAGATTTTATACCATCCAGAACAAGACATGAGCACTGGGAAAGCAACTCCAGAGAGCAACAGGAGAGGAAATGTAACTTTTATCGACATTGTCCCTTTCCACTGGCATTATTAACCCTTTCCATGGCAGTCTGGTGTAAAGTGCTCCCCACTCTGCATATCACCCCCGATGTCTCCCCAGCCCCGTGGGTGAGTTCCCAGCAGGACCTCCCCTCCTCACAGTGGGTGCTGCTGGGATGCAGACATCCCAGAGCATCCTCCCCATCGCTGGTGGGACCTGCCAGGGAGGAGAATCCCCTGCAGAGCCTTGCAATGGCACTTTGTGCCATGGCTGTGCAGCCGAGCCCATGACCTCTCCAGTCTGAAACCACCCTACATGGTGGTTTGGGCTTTCCTATTTTTGTAAGAAAACCTCACATGGCACCCAGATGACCTGTTGCTGTTCTCTGTGTCCTCAGCAAACCCCTCTACCTCGCCAGGGAAACTTGTAATCTTGGATTTAAAGAGGAAAGAAAAAAAAAAAAAAACAAAACCAAAAAACCAACAGGAAGAAAGACGTCAAGTTGGTTTGACAAGATCTATTTTCCATAAATCCCTGTTGATTGGCATTAATTATATCACCCTTTCTGATTCTTTATTCATTGCATTCCATATCAGCCGTTCCATTATTTTGCCTAGGATCAATGTCATGCTGACAGACTTGTAATTACCCACGTCGTCCTGTTTCCCCTTTTAAAATATTAGGCCAACCTCCACTTTTCTCCCAGGGCCCCAGAAATTCCTGTGTGCTCTGCACCATACTGAAACTCAACGGCAGTGGTCCAGGACGTGCTTCAGCCAAGTCTCCTGGCCGGTGGTTGTCCTCCCTGGAAGACTGCAGACCCCCAGCGCTGGGCATCTCCCGTCAGCTGCTGAGCAGAGCCCGGTTCTTTGCTCCCCGTGGTTGTTCTCCTTCCAGACGCTTGTCAGAGCTGCGTGCTGACAGCTTCTGCCTGCTCTGCACGCACTGACCTTCTCCCAGAGCCATCTCCTAATGCCACCAGGAGCCGGGCAGGCTCAGCCTTCGCACAGCTCTTGGTGCACTGAGAGCCCTTGTACAAGCGTGAGCTGCAGCCAGCTGTGA
Source organism: Aramus guarauna (assembly GCA_013400195.1). Taxonomy (NCBI): domain Eukaryota; kingdom Metazoa; phylum Chordata; class Aves; order Gruiformes; family Aramidae; genus Aramus; species Aramus guarauna. Next base: position 878,438 of record VXBL01007584.1, on the reverse strand, counting down.
GGGTGGGATTTGATGTTGTGCTGAGAGGTTGGACAGGATGGGTCAGTGGCTGTTCTGGTCTGAAACATGTTGGGAACGCAGCCTGGCTCGCTTCCCACCCAACACCACTCCTGCACCCTTCCCAAGGAGCGGGCTGCTCTCCTGCAGGCATTTCAGCCCTAACTTCACCTCCCCCAGCTTCCCTTGACCCTGTGCTCAGCCGCACTCTTGTCCTCAACTCCATCTGCTCCCTGTGCTCTCCGGTCTGCCCAGATCTGGCCTCCACCTCAAGCTCTCTGCTCCCTGGAAGCTCTCATGTCCTCCTGCCCTTCTCTGCTGCCCTCCCTCCTGCCACTTTCTCAGCCTCATCACACCAGGTGGGAAGAGGAGCATCACAACTTCAGGGTGAAGAACTGGATCCCACCAGTACCTCTGTGATGGTACATGGATGCCCTGGATGCGACCAGCCCATCATGCAGATTTAGGAAAACAGGGGTCAGTGATGCCCCGGTGTCCCTGGTCTGTGAATATGCCTTCCCAGCCATGAGCTCAAAGCCACCCAGCAAATGGACAAGCCATCAACCAGACGTAGTTCCTAGTGCAACTCTCAGGCAATGGATGACTTCCATCTGACTGTAACGATGGACTACTCTGCACATGTCCCACCCTCCGTCCTGCTCTGGAGACCAGGAGGAAATGGTGGAGTAGGACCGTGTGGCAGCTGTGCGGTCCTGAGCCAGGAACAGCTGCACACCAGGTGCTGGCAGCACCCCTCTCCCACAGCCATTGCAGCAGAGATGCTGTGCTCACAGTGCTGGTGCCTACCACTCCGTCAGCTCTCCTTGTGTCCCAGCCTGCAAGGATCCACTGTGGAGGTCCTCACCTAGGATGGACGTCAGCTGGAGGTGAAGGGGATACCATATGGCAGTGAGCCGGGCAGAGACCTGGGCTCAAAATCAGCTCAGGTCTCAAAGAAGAAATCTCTGGGGATGTGCAACAGGGCTGAGAGATCAAGACCTAATCCACCAGCTGATTTATCCAGTTCATGCGGGACTGCCCTGACTGGCCAGGGAACCCTTCGAGAAGTTGCACAAAGTCCATGGTCCATGAGAGCTTTTCTTTCCCATTCCACAGCTGAAAGTGAGCTGGATGAAGTCAGCAGGGCTGAGGAAGGCAGCTGGCCTGGCCCATGCCTGTGCAGCCTGGAAGACATTGATTAATATTACTGGGAAGGGGATGCTCTTCAGAAAGTGTTGCCCAAGCTCTGTCCTCCAAAGGATGCCCAAACCGTCCCAGTGAGCGGGTCTGCCAAAAGAGCAGGAGATGTGTGGACCCCTGAGCATCCATGCGGAGCTGAGGGGAGGGATGTGGAAAGGCGGGTGCTGTTGGATCAGAGCAGGAGGAGGCGATGGGCTGGGTAGGGGTAGGGAAGGTTTGGTAGAGTCCCTGTAGACCTCCTCAGGAGAGAATTGTTCTGACATGGAGAGCTCTGGGATGTGAGGGGCCAGGGGGCCCAAGGCAGCCCAGTGAGGAGGTCCTGGTTGCCCATAGCCTGGATTCTTCCCACAAAAAAGCCTTCACTGGGGCTGTGCTAGTGCTGTAGGTGAAGGGCAGGGAAAGCCATGCACCCACCACCTTCACGCCGAGCTGCAAGCTACCATTGCCCTGTCCCATTCCCGCAGGCAGTGCCAGCCCATCCAATGGCACAAGGGAGGAAAGAGGGGTTTGGAGCCAAGGAAGGCTGCGACCATTCAAGCCAAGCATCACCAGGGATCTGTGTGCTGGTGGGAGGTGGGGAGCGGGGGGCAGCCCATGGGGAGCAGCGCCTGGATGAAAGGGCTCATCCCGCTGGCCCCGCAGCAAAGTTGAGCCACCCCAGGCACTGCCCGTGCCCCTTCCCACCCCCCAGAGCGTGCAGGAGGAGGAAGGAGAGCTCGGCATCCCCACTGAGACCCAGGGAATGAGGAGAGGTGGAAATCCAGCATCTCTCCTGTCCCCGCTCTCCCTCCCGACGCCAGCTCTGCTGTGCCCGCTGCCTTGCTGCTTGTGAGCAGGGACGTCCCCGCGGGGCGAAGGGGCACATCTGGAGCTGCACAGAGATTTGTCTTCATTTACAGGCTTTGGCCGAGAAAGCGGAGTGTTCCAGCAGCTGAGGCAGTGTCTCTGACCCTTCCCACCCCATCCCACCTCGACATAGCCAGGGCTGGTTTCATCTCACTGGCGCTGGCTGTAGGCTTGTCCTGAGAGGATACTTTGACATATTTTGCTATTATACGAGATAACTGGCACTTGACAGGCTTAATTGGAGAGCTGCAAAAGTGTGCTGCTTTCCACTCCTTTGAAGACAGCAGTCCCTGCGTGGCCATGAATACTCTCTCTGCTGCACCAGCAGCTTCCCCATTGCCCCTGTGTTTCGTTAACTCAGCTCCTCAAACTCCTGGATGAGTCGGCAGGATCCAGCCCATCGCTACATTATCCCTGGAGCTGGAGGTCAGGTCCTGGGGAGGGGACAGGGTCTCCCGTGGGCACCGGTGGGACGGGAGACAAGCTGGGGCGCAGCATCTCCCTCCCCGCGATCCCACGGGCAGATGCATCCACAGACACCCTTGGAGCACACAGAAGGGGATGAGGACAGAAGGCTATAGACAAATAAGGAGGAAAGCCTTCAGGAGCATGTGTCTGTCATAAGATATTCCCTTGCAGAAATCTTGGAAACCTTAGAAAGAGTTTTTGCTCAATGTTATTAATTAAGGCAAAAGAATCCCCATATGGAAAGAGAAACAGTCAAGTTATATTTTTGCTAAATACGCGGCACCATATGGTAACATACAGAAAATTGGCCACATAGGCAGCCTAGAATATATGTTACCATATGTTCATATGTACTTTATAATTTCTTTGTTTTTGAAAGAGGGCATTGTCTTATGGGGCAAAAATGAGCAGCCCACCCCAGGGAGAAGGAGAAACATCACAAGCTGCTTTTGCTGAATTAAGCCCAAGGAAGCAACCCAACCACCTGGCCTGGGGGCTGCCTGCGCAGGCAGGATGGGTAAGGCAGCACGAGGGCAGTGAGAGCTTCTTCCCCGCTCCACATCCTCCACCGGACCTCCTCGGCATGGGCTGCACTGCTCATAACCTGTGTGTGCAGGCTGAGGAGACCCAGAGGAGGAGGAGGAGGAGGAGCGAAGAGCCTCCTGTTTGTGCTGTCCCCAGGAAACCTTAATTTTCCTACAGCAAAAGCACGACGGGAGAGAGGGAAGGATCCGCTGGGAAAGCAGCAGAGACCTTGGGAAGACACGAAGAGCCTCTATCCGCAGTCTGTGAGTGCAGCACAGGACCCTGTGTGCGTGTGCGAGGGCCAGGGTGCTGCTGGGGCGTGCGAGGCACGTTGCAGGAGCACAGATTGTGCAAACGCATGTTTCCCTGGGGAGGTGGCTGCGGGAGGAAGGGTGTACATTTTGCACAGGGTGTGGGTGAGCGTGCACCCACACGTACACACCCCAGACGCTTTCGCATCAGCTGCGTTGCATCTCACGGCCCCCCCCGAGGGGGTTTTGCTGAGCAGCCAGGTCAGGAGGCAGCTGAAAGTGAATCGAAGCTCCAGCCAGAACCTGCTGGGATAGAGGTGGTTGTGACTGCGTGTGCCACAGCCACAGCGGTGTGCACAGGGGTGGCTTTGGGGCTGTGCCCACATGTGCTGAGCTCTCATTCAGCTTGTGCCCCAAAATAATTGGACAGATGATCTCTGAACAGTGTGCGCGTGCACTTGCACGTGCGCGGGGAGCTGCCGTTTACCCGTGAGGAGGTTGTCACAGCGGGAGACAGCCCACGGCCTGGTGCCATGTCCCCAAGCGGCCAGAGGCTCAGGTGTCCCCCGGGAGCGCAGGGCTGCAGTGCTGCCTCCCACGTCTCCCCCCGGGGACAGCCAGCCGTGCCGCTGGCGGCAGAGCCCTGGCACAGAGGTTTGCTGTGCGAAGGTGCCCAGGCGTTTGGCACTGCTCAGTACAGCCCTAATCACTTTATTAACTGGGGGTTTTTTTCTGCTCCGTTTTCCCCTCCATCTACCTTTAATCCTCCTCCAAGGACAGGCTGGAGTTTTGCCTTTCCAGGCTGTCGGCGTTGCACAGAGCTGACCTCTGGACCCTGAGCACAACCCCAGCCCCAGCAGCACCCGGTCGGCTTTGGAGAGCCCGCGCCCTGCAGCTCCTCATGAAGCCATAATTTAATCTACAGCCCTGAGAGCAGAGTTTCAGGGCTTGTGGCCAGCTGATTAATAGTCAGTGAGTCTGCGGGCTCCCGGCCTTCCTGACTGCCCTGCGCTGCTGCCGCTGCAGAGGTTTTAACGCAGAGCTGCAGAGAGCCCTGCCTGGCGGGCACTGCGGAGACCAGCGCGCGTGATGTTCTCCGAGCGGTGCAATGCATCCCCATTCCCAAACCCACCAGCACCCGGGGCTGGGCCCTAAAAAATTATGCCTGTGGGGGAACTGTGGGGCCACAACCAGGTGGGCAAGGCAGAGGTCTCTGCTAGCAGACACCTTTGCTGCTGGCACCACTGGATGTTTGGTCCCAGGTTTGTTCGCAACTCTGGCGCACAACCTGTGACTGTGCTACAAATACACCTGGCAGCTGCTAAGCACTTGCTGTAAATGCAAACCTCCTCCCCATGTTCAGCACCGGCCTCTCTTGGTGGAGGTTGCTCAGCTCGGCTTGTGCATGGAAAGGACTCTACTGCAAGTATGTCCTTCGGTCCCAGAAAGTGAAGACTGCAGTGAAACTGTGTCTTCCAATGCAGAATAAGGGCTGCTCCTGACTGAGTGCGAGCTGAGGGGGTGACACCTGGTGTCCCCATCCCACCCAGCATCCTGGGGAGCTGTACCCAGTCCCCACTGTGTGTGGGACAGTACAGGACCAGTGCCGGAGAGCCCCTCTGTCCAGGAGCATGTCCTGAGTTGTACAGTCCCTGGCACCTGGTGCTGCAGCTCCGGAGATGATCAGGAGATGTGGGAGGCCTGGAGGCTGTCTGCCTGGCCCAAAAGTGCTTCATGGGTTATGACAGGCTTGGGTTGTGCAGAGGAACACATGGGATGTGGGCTGAGACCCTGGGTCTCATTTGCAACCACCGTCCTGCAGGTCCTGCGGGAACCTGTGTGGTGGAGAGGAGTTCCACGGGGTGTCCGGGGTGGATGTGAGTCCTGACCCCCTGCACGCTGCAGGGTCAGTACAGGAGGGGGCTCCTACCCCTGAACCCACAGGGCAAGTGCTTTAAAGGGGATGAACTTTTCCTCACCGCCTTCTCACAAGCCGGAGCGTGGGCTGCGCATGGACGGGGGGGTTATGGCCAGCAGATGCCAGCGCCCAGGGCTGGGACGTGGCGCAGGGCACTGTGCACGGGGTGTCTGACCCCGTCGTGCTCGGACCACATGGCCCCTGCAAGGCAGCCTCCAAACCTGCAGCCACGCCGTGACACGGTCCCTTCGGGTGGCCGGAGCGGGACATCTCCGGGTGGGCTGGGGAAGGACCCTCTGCAGGGGTCTGGCTGGGCATGTGCCTCCCCAGAGAGCAGCGAGCAAGCGGGGAGGTAAACAGCAGGGTGCATAAGGAGCCAGGGCTGAGCAGAGGCCCCATGCCCCCACCGAACCCTCATCTCGGGCCGCAGGCAGGGGCAGGCAGACCTCCCCCCTGCCTTCACGCCTGCCTCGGAGGCCAGCGGGACCTCCCTCTCTGCCGGGGCAGCATCTCCCCAGCACGCAGCGCAGCTGCGAGCCCTTTGTGCCGAGGTCTGGGTGGCTACTGCCGCCCAGCCAGCCCTCCCCACCGCCCTCCCCACCGCCCGCGGCGAGTCGGACTCCACACACGCAAAGGCAGGGCTTGCTTCCAGCCCCACTTCTAAGCCCCCCCTCGGCTTTGGAGGAGCTTCATTAAAAGGAAACACAAACCAGAAGCAGAAGGAAGCACTTTTAAGTTGCTGGCAGCTTTGCCTGTCTATGAGTTATGAGGTCTTGCTTTATTCATGGGGCAGAAAAAAATGCTTATCTCCTCAGAGTCCATTATGTTTCATTTGGAGCCCGGGTGCAATCGGTGCTTTGGCAGAAATATCCCCTTGCCCCGCTCACCCTCCCGAAACTTTATCTCCCTATTTCATTACTGGGAGTTGCGCTCACCCCGGTTTATCAGCGGTGATGGAGTGGATTGCTGACTTCTCTGCTGTCCTAGCAAAAATGAGGATGGAGACATTCTGCTCCAGGTTCCTGCTATTTTCAGAGACCTTGGCTGCATGATTTATTCATAAAAAAGCCATTATTTATGCCAAAGAAAGAAGACAGAATGGGTTAGCTTTTTAAGTGCTTATAATGCATTATATGGTACCTTAGCCTGCCAGACATCATTTATAATTGTAGAATCCCTTAACCTCCTTTTTCTCTTTTTCCTACCCTTCACATCAGTGCGGAGGGTGATAGCAAACTCGGTAATTAGCAGAAGTTGACAGATGTGGCAAGGAGAGGTAAGGTGAAATATCATCGAAGGAGACGTTTCCCCAGCACCTAAGTGAAGAAAGACCCTCCCTCCTCCCAGCCTTGATCTCCCAGCGCAGGCAGCGCAGGGAACTGAACACTGCCATGAAGGCATTAGCTCACAGGGTCTGACGCTGGTGTCCATCCAAGCCTGCAGCTCCCAGCCTCTTGTCTTTTCCGATGGCCACGTATCCCAGGTGGTTCCCTTCTCGAAAAGGGTCCTGTGGAACCCGTCCCTGCTCTCACTGGGAGCCAGCACCTGCGGGTGCTCCAGGTGCCCGCTGCTGCCCCGAGCACCCTGGCCACTGGGGCTCCTGGTGGAGGCTGGACCAGCCCTGGGACACCCCGGGAACTTGCTGTGTCACAGACATCGTGAGGTCCTGCCAGCTGCTCACCCTCACTGCAGTCCTGGGGGAGGGAATTCAAGCCCAAAGCCCCCTTTCCTCAGCTATCGCACAATGAAAACAAATGTCAGGACAGCGTCAGCCAGAAAAAAAAATCCCCAAACTTGTAAAATGTGGCAGCATTGAAGAGTGGGGGGGCTTTGGGCTGAGGCCAGGCAGAGCCTGGTGCTGGTGCACCCCTTCTCCAGGCAGCGGGGAGGATGTCCTCTACAGCATCCCGCTATGAAGTCCCGAATTGCCTTGGGGCGACAGGGTGAGCCCTCAGAGAAGGGGAGATGTGTGCACACCGTGATGGCCTGCTGGACAGTCGCTCCTCTCGGCCATCTTCTGTTAACACATTTGCAGCTCTTTGGGCCACAATGTTTCACCCACGGGAGCTCTTGGGATCTATTCCTGCAGCTACGAGCATGTTGGACCCTGTTGCCTGAGCTCAGTTGGACGGGTCCCTTCCAGCCAAACTGCACCATCAGCCCCGGCCACGCAGTGATAAACGCCAGCCCGGGCAGCACCAGCACATCCCTCTGTCTCCAGAGCTGAGTCGTCTCACGCAAAACACGGCAGTAAGGAAGATTTTAAACATCTCCGTGTTTCCTGGGTCTTTTGATCTCAGGTAGCCTGTGTCTCCACATCGCTGCTCAGGGTCCCATCAAGGCTGAAAGCAGCAGGAAAGGGCATTATATCCTGGGGCTTGGGGGAGACCACGGCATTCCCAGTACGACCCATTCTGGGGTGGGTGCAGAGGTGTTTTAAAAAGCAACTTAATTCACAGGTACTGAATCTACGGTGTGTTTGGGACTGGCCTGAGTAGCTGCCCTGCACCTGGATCCCATCTTTGCAAGGACAAAATTCGGGGTGGTCCCAGCAGTGTGGGCAATGCCCAGGAGGGAAGGGGCTGTTTCCCCAGGCTGTGGAAGTGGGGAGGGCTGCCCGGTGCCTTCCCCATGGGGTGCAATGTGATGGCCATGGACAGAGCCCCCCACCAGGCCACCCCAAATCAGGGGTGGCCATGCTGTGCACGTTCCCACCTGGCACGAGGTGCCCATGCTCCAGACTGCGAGACGAAACGCGAGAAAAACAATTAGCTACTTGGAGGTGAGAGGCAGCCTTCCCCTCCGGCTTCTCGTCTAAGCTGGTTTCAAGTAGGAGAAAATCCCCATTAAAAGGCAGTGCCATTTCCAAGATCCTTGAGTTCAAAAGCAGAGACAGAAATCTCAGCTCTGATTTTGCTTTTTAAGCCTAAGATAAATAAAAATGTAAGAGACGGGAAATAATGTAATGTAATCATCAAGGAGAAGAGAAACCAAAGGCTCAACTCTCACACACACGCACAAATATAAACACACACACAGAACGCATTTTAAAACCAATTAAAATCCCTTTGCAGAGAAAGCTCTTTCACCCACTCTCCAGGATACAGGCTATCTGCTTCCTTGGCGCGCTGTATATGAATAATTAAAAGCTAAACATATGTTAAAAAATGCAAACAGTACATGATCCTGGAAACTTCCCCTCCTTATTATTATTTCCACAAGAAAGCTGTTAAATGGTTATAAAACTTGTGAAATACGCCAACCTTGGCATCTCGTGCGATTCCCTGCTTTGGCTAGGAAGGAGTTAAAACCATTTGGCAGAGACTAACCCATTAGGCCTAATAATTATGAAATTATAGAGGTACTCAGGTGACTGTTAATTTCACACATACTGTTCAGCTCTGTGGCTAATGAGAGCCTGAAGAACTCAAGTGCCTCATCTTTCTTGTTGAATGGTGACCTGCAATTAATGAGCTTCTGCAAGAAAAGGCAGCATTTTGCACTTGGGGCTAATAAGATGGCTTTTGTGCAGCAGCATTGTGATACCAGGAGCTTTTGAATGAAGATTAAGAACTTTTCCCCTTATTTATTTATGAGTGCTACACAGTCCAAGAGACCACACATGCAGAGAAACGGCCCTGGTGTGAGTCTTGGAAGAAACTTAAGAGCACAGTTGCTCCAAGGCAATGGCAAAAATCCCCCATCTCCTGCACTGGGTAGTACTGAGACAGAGATAGCTGGGAAACGACTTCAGAGCGATCACCCGTGATGGGGATGAACAGGGCAGGTGTGGTTCCAGGAAAAAGAAATGGACTGAGACCTCCCTTGCCCCCATCGGTGCACACACGCACGCTCACTCTCACCCATCCCTACAACAAAGACCCCAAAGTAAGCCCCTCGCAGCCGGGAGTCACCAAACACAACTCCTGCCTTTGCGGCCATCTCCAGTTCAGGACCTGCATTGAGACCCTGAAATCAATCCCAGAGGTTTCCAGAGACACCGACACAATTTCTGCCTGTTTCCAGCCTTGTATAAGTGCTGTGAGAATTGGCCAGCTGCAGCGTGCGTGCACGAATCCCCAGGACTACAGCTACTGGGCAGCAGCAGCGCAGTTACCCAGCCAGGCAGTCCCAGCCCAAACACGTCGGGCGGCTGCAGCTCTCCACGTGCACGCATTAGAAACTGAGATCTCCCTGCCCTCACTCTGTCAGTGTTTGTGTAGTTATACTGGGTGGCAGCATTATCATCATCATTATTATTAACACCAATTTTATCTTTAAATGCCCGCTTGCATAGACATTCGCTTTATCCACATACATATGAAGTAATAAACCCCTACCAGCCAAAGCCAATGAGCCTTTTCAGGGTGTTCACTCAATCACCCGTATTTGAGCAGCTCAGAAATACCTCGAGACCATTTTTCCCTCCTTCAAGTGACCACCTGAATCTTAACCTCACTCCAAGCTTGAGCGGTGGCAGAAAGAGGAGAAGCTGGCCCAGGACGCAGGTCTGCAGAGCAGCAAGCTGGGATCCAGGAGACCAGGGCTGCCTCGCTGGTCTTTGTTCACTGGCCGTGCATGGTCCTGCAGAAGGTCCAGCGGTGCCTGGCTCTGGTTTGTGCTCCTGGAGTTCCCTCTCATTAAAGTCAGTGGCCTCTCCAACCTTCTGGAGATTCCAGCTGATCTGCCAAGGGTTTCCCAGATAAAAGTCTTATTGGGAAGATTGCTGAACATTTTCCTCAGCAAGGTCTGTCCTCTCTTTTTGGGTAGGTGCTGGTTCTCCATGGGCACATTCTTCTCGTGCTATTTTGCCAGGATGAGGTGAGGATGGTGGGTTCAAAATGCTTCCCAGGCCTTGACTCTGCACAATAAGCTGTGAAAGCTCTTGGCCCCGGGCAGTGTGTTATTTGAGGGGAGCACTCTTGCTCTGGCCACTCTCTGAAGATGCTGGCTGTTGTCTCTGTGCCTTCAGAAGGTGGTTACTGCACCACAGGCATCCTTCAGGACAGTCACCCCCTGCTTGACACCCCCATGCCGTGATTCATGTAGGAGCAGAATAAAGAATGGTTTATAGAGAAGCTGCTGACCCAGCTCCAGCAGATCCAAACTTTTCTTTAAAACCTTTTGTGAATAGCTGCTCCTTCATTTGCCCCAATTTCTTTGATGCTGCAAACAGGGCACAAAGGTCTCTGCCTGGTGGGTGTCTGCTAGGTGTCTCCTCACAGTAATTGCTCTGCCATTATTTCTACACTCTGATCTGCAAGGGCTTGAGACAAGAATGAACCTCTGCCCGTGGCACAGAAAACCCCATGGGTCCCTGTGCTGGCCAGACCTATGGGGTGGCCAGGGATGACTATCTAGAAGAACCCGCAGCCAAAGCAATACCTCCTCTCTGCAGAGAGCGGGCAAAGGTCCTTCCCGTTCCTGCAGAAGCTTCTCCTGACCTGGTAATATTGCCCATGTCCTGCTCTATTTGGATAGTGGGTGTTCAATCTGGCCTGGGAGAGACACCAGGAAGGCAGCTGCTCTGAAGTCATCCCACAAGCACCAGTTTTTCCAGAAAACTGCAAGAATAAGGGATGTTTGGGGAGGTCAGGGACATCCCTGGGGCAAGAGGCCTGCTGCTGTGCCCAGCATGCCTGCTGAGTCCTCCAGCTCCACTGGGCAAGGTCCAAGGGCCGTTGGTATTGGCAGATGTAAGTTCAGAGATGCCCATCAGCTCCTGTTTCTCTGTTCTCTGTGAAAACCACCACACTGGTGCCCAGTGGGGACACCCACGTGCAGGCAGTACGACCCTGCTCAGACACGGTCCAGTAACGACGATCTGGCCCTGTGGTTCCCTGTGGTTTTCTCCTGTCACTGCGAGTGTGACCTTGGTCTTACGGTCAACCAGCCACGTAACCATGGCTGTGCCACTGTGGCACAAGGGCAGAGTTAAAGTCACTCCGTGGGTTTGAAGAAAACAGTCTTCCTTTCCAGGAGCAGTGGATTTCACTCTGTCGATACATCCTGACTTCCCACTGGTTTCTCCTGTCCCCGTGCTTCAACCTCCAGCATATCACCAAACCTGAAAATCCTTGCAAGCTCCCCTCTCAGCGCGTTATCCTCACTGCATTTCTTCCTGGCAGGCTGCAGCGCCTGGGATGCTCGTACAGGACATATCCACGCTCCCTCATCTTGCGTCCTTCCTTCTCTCCCCTGTGTGACAGCAGCACACACTCTCATGTCTCCATCAGAGGTGGCATGTCCCCAGCCACCCATCAAGTGCTGAGATGCTCGTGCACACTCTCCTCAGGGGCATGCTCCCCTTCGCTGCGGTTTGGAAGCAGCCAGCCTGATCCAGCGAGATGCTCATCTGCAAAGCAGCAACCTGGGGCGGCACAAACTCGTTTGCATCCCCGGTGTCCCCCCCTCCCCGTCAGGGACCTTGGCGAGATGACTTCCGCCAGCTGACAGAGAAAGAGAAGTGTGGTGTCAGGGGGAGTCGTGCCGTGCTGATGAGCTGGGAGGAGGATGTGCGCACTGTCAGGAGCTGGCACGCGGCTTTCCATGGGTGGCCTTCGGTTGTTTTGCCTTCTTATATTTAAAGTCAATCATGTCGCTGCGTGCAAGGCACCCTTCACCGGAACGAGGAGGAAGAGAGGCACTGAAATGTATCTGACAAGGTGGGTGATGGCTGCCCTCCCGCAGAGCCTTGGACGTGCTGGGGGAGGGAACATGGAGGAGGTCTGCTCCCTTAGAGCCCTCTTGGGACTGGGAGGGCTGTGGGGCGGCTGCCTCCTCCCAGCCCTGTCCAGCAGCCGCTGCTCTCCTCCCAGGTCCGGCCAGCATCCCCTCCTTCAGCCAGAGACAACCTCCATCTTTGCCAGTTCCTTCTCCTGGGCTTGCAGAGATGGATGTTCCCTGGCTGGTGGGTCTCTCCCTCCCCCATGAAAATCGTATTCAAACATTTTGCTCAGTGGTGCAATGACTAAATAAGAACAAGCTTTTGAGTCTCTAAAATTGTTGTCTTTTCTTTGTGGAAGAGCTGGAAACCCAACACTCATAAAGTGATGACGGGGTAGAGCCCAAGGCTGCGCTGGTGTGTCTTGCAGGCTGTGCTCCTGCATGCACATCCCAGGAAATGCTTGGCCATGCTGTCCTGTAGGATTGCTTCAGCTCACGGTTGAGTTTGCCTTCATGTGGCCCCTTCCCTGTCTCATTCCCAGGCTGCTGATGAAGAGAAAATCATGCTGGAGCCAGGAGGATCCCTTAGTCCCAAGGGCAGCTCAGTCCTGCTGCCAAGTAAAGAGCCAATGCATCTGCTGCAGAGCTTCCCAAACACCTTGTACGACATGATGTCTGACTTCTCTCCCATCCACGTTTCTGGAACTTGCCTGGGAGAATATCTTGAGAAACCCGTGTATCTGGATACATGACACCTCCTGCTTCCCCCTCTGCCAGGCCTGCTGCTCCGCTGTATGCGGAAATTAGATTGTGCAACACACTTTGCTTCTGACAAACCAGGCTGGCTGTTACTCATTTCCTTGTTATCTACTACAGGATTGCAATAGCTTGTTTGATTAATTGTTCCAGTGCTTTTTGGGGAATTGGAGTTAAGCTGACTGGTAGGGAAGTCTCGGCTCTCCTTGCCCGAGTTTGCTCTTTCCTGACCCCAGGAGCTCCTTGTCATGGCTAATTGCAGCCCCAGGATGACCCTGTCCCAGCTCTGAGCCCCTCCAGACCCCACGGGGTCAGCTGCTGCCCCTGTGCAGCCTGAGAGCTTTCCCCATTGCCACCCATCCTGTCTGGACAACAAATGATGGAGACGCTAGGAACACCTTCACCCTCCTCCAGCCACCCCTGCCGTGCCTTGCAGAGGAACCCCCCAGTGCCGATGTACCTGGGCACCCCAAGGCGTCTGTTCAGAGCTGTACTGTGTGTTGTGGGGGGATATAAATGACTCCTGTTCCTTTGTGCCTTCTCCCATTTCCTGGGACCTCGGCACATCCTGGGAAGGGGATGAGCAGGTTTCTGCTGTGCCGCCATCGAGACGAGCCCCCGTACTCCCCTTGGAAAGCACAAAGGCCCTTGGTCAAGTGTGTGGCACCACTGAAACCACACCGTGGAGTACGAGCATCTCTGCAAGGGCGGGTGTCTTCTGCAGCACACACAAAGAGCTGCATGAGACCTGGGCAGGAGAGATGAAGTCTGGATCTGTCTCGTGTCCACCAGCAAACATGTCTCTTGTCAACAGTGATGCAGCCTGTGCAGAGCAGAGAGCACGGGGGTAAGCTGATGAGATGCTGGCAGAGGAGCTGACAGGGTGGCATCGTGGCTGTCGTCATCCTTGTCCGGGCCAGGGAAAGCTGCGGGGAGCTCGGGCTGGAGCGGAGTCTGCGAGGAGGGGGGTAAGGTGGCTGCACCAAGCAGGGAGGCAGAGGGTTTTGGGAGGCTCAGCAGAGGAGGCAGCAAGGCCAGACCCTGGCTGGGGCTCAACACCCTGTGCTCCTCTTCCCATGGTGGGGAGGCAGAGGAGGAGGAGGAAGGCACAGGGATGGCACTGCCTGGCCAGACCTTCCCAGCAGCCTGCACCAGGCAGAGCCCAGGAGGGTGAGCTGGGGACCACATCTAGGGGATCCTACAGCCTGTCTGATGTCCCTTCCCCATGAAAGAGGGGCTGCACCTCCTTGGTGCACCTGTGGGGCCAGGAGGATTGTACAAACCCAGCGTGCGTGTGGACACTGCACTGCGGGTTAACCCTTTCTCATTCACTGCCCTTGGTGGATTTTTTTTTCCCCATCTGAGCATTTGGACCTGTCATTTGAACTTGCCATTTGCACAATCTTGGGTCATTACCAGGAGGCAGCCCGGCCCCAGCAGCACTGACATCCCTCCGTGCTCAGAGCCGGGGATGTGCTCCTTGCTGGGATGCCCTGGGGACTTCAATGCAGGGCTCCAGTGGGGTGACCCTCCCTTGGACTTTGGCAGACTCTGAGTGAAGACGTGGTGAAGAGAAGCTTGCCCTGACTCCACAAAGCAGCTGGGGCACCAGGGGCTCTTCCCAGCTTTGCAATAAAACTTACTGTCTGCCCTTTGGTCACCCTGTGCCTCAGTTTCCCCACCTGCATGATGTAGGCAATGAATTGTCCTGAGGGAAAGAGGAAGGCAGGGTGGTGGTACCTTTAGCTGCAGAGTCCTTGTACAAGGCAGAGCTGCGCTCTGCACGTTTATGTGACCGAGGAAGTGAATGCCAAGGAAGCGCAGGGGAGGTAGGGAGGTCCGTTAGCTGCACAGAAATGCTCTCGATGGAGTCATCGTCACTCCAGAGCATGGGCAAAGCCATCACTGGGGCTGGCGTACTGGACTGTAGGAAGCCCTGGGATGAGCCCCACAGGCAGTCGGAGGGCAGGAGAAATCCCTGCAGCAATTCACACAGCGCCCAGTCTGCTCAGCTTATCAGAGGCAAGACGTAGAAGTGTTTTGATTGCAGCGTGTAAGTGCCTTCACAGGGATAAAATCCCAGGTACTAAAGGGCTCTTTTAATCTAGCTGTGAAAGACAGACCAAGAACCAGCAGCTGGAAGCAGAAGCCATGGGAGTTATATTTAGAAAGGAGGCACGTTGCTAATGGAGGCAGAGAGAGGGGACCGAGTGCCCGGGGTGACCCAGACCAAGGCTGGACACTCTCCTGGCAGAGCGTGGGGCAGGGGAGTGCGGAGGGGCTGGAGGGCGAGGACTGGCTCTCCGTATTGGGATGGTCAGACCAGTGATGGCAAGGCAGTGTGCCCTGCAACACAGGTGGGGAAACTGAGGCAAGGAGGGACAGATGTTTAAAACACAGGCACGTGTGTTTGGGAGGGTCGGGTATATGCACAGAGGTATCAGGTGTCTGTGTATTTAGGTGTGCCCGTTAGCACCACGCTGCTGACACCCAGTGCCATCTGAGACACCCTGGGGTAGCCACCTGGCCACCATCTGTCACGCCAGAAGGGCACAGGTTTCCTGTAGATCCTGTGTCACATCTGCCAGCCCCGTGGAGATGCCGCAGGTCCCCCAGAGCTTCTTGAATTGCACCAGGCACCTCTGCTGAGGGGCCGAGTTGCCCCCCTCATTTGAAAACCTTGCTATTGGCAGCATAATTACTCTGCATAGACGCTCCCAGGTGAGCTACACCGTGTTTCATGTACGTCTCCCCAGGCACTTCGTTATAACAGCCCAACACGAGGACTGCCCTGATCCAAAGCCCCCCGGCAGGCTCCCTCTTGCCTCCAGAGAGCTGGTGGGATGCGGTGCACGCACGGCAAGTGTGGCCACTCTGCGTTAAAGCACAGGTGTTCGGGTGGTACATCTGATACTGAGGGATTAGTTCGGCCGTGTAATGAGGCAGTCAGGTAGCCCCGTCCCCTGTGAGTTGGACCTGAGCCCTGCAGGGTCCGTGTGGAGCAGGCACTGCTGGGAAAGTGGGGTTGGTGGGGTGAAGATCCATTAATGCCTGAAGCACCTTTGTATCGGCAGGGATTGGAGGGAAAAGGCATCCCCAGCCCCGATGTCAGACGTCCTGCCAGCGTCCTGGGCAGCTGAGTGGGAGGCTGCTTTTCCTGATTAGCAGGACCAAGCTTGGGAAGGTCCCCAAAAGCTGTCGGTCTGTGTGAAGGCAACCAGGCACCCCAAACCAGCTGCTGTCCCCAAGGACCATGCGACCTGGCCGCTCCTGTCCTCTCTGGAGCGGAGCAGCGCAGGGAGGTGAAGGCAGAGGCTGCGCGAGCTGCCTGCACTTGTTAGAGAAAGCCTCCACCCCCGCCATGGCTCCATCTTCTCCGAAGGCAACGTGCTGCTGCCTGAAATGTGCAAACGAAGGCGCTGGCCTCTGCGGAGGGCACAAGGGAGCTGAGCCAAGGTGGCTTTAGGGCTCTGTTAATTTTAGGGCACAGAGCAGTGTGCCAGTCCCACTTCATGCCCCCGGAGATCCCAGCTGATACGGAAGAGGTCATGTGAGCTGCGGGACTGTGCTGTCTGTTTGACGAAGCCGAACGCTGGAAAGACTTTAACTTTCTCTACTAAGGGAAGATTTGTGTGCTTAGCAGCCACAATGGAGCCAGGGAAGCAGCAGGAGCTGAACAAAGGGCTGTGCAGTGGAAAATGTGCACTCGTAGATTCCAATTCACACCTGTTAACCGCTGCGAGAAGCTGCCGGCAGCACCAGGAGTGCCATTTAAATGAACTTTGCACAAGCAGGTGTGCCATTTATCCATTGTCTGGAGTCACCGAAACGCACACACGGCATCTCTGTCCTGGCAGGCTTCCCATGGAACCGGCTGCGTCTCAGCTGGCTGTGGAGGGGAGCTGGGAGATGCCCTTGGCGCTGGCACATCAGCCTGGGGAAGGGCTGCTGTGCCCAGGAACGGGAGCTGCCGGGTGGCTGTGCCTGCCAGAGAGCGAGATCCATGGCAAGCCCGGCGGAAAGACCAAATCCTGCTCCTGTGCTGTCTTGCAGCAGAAAAATGGGGATGAAGCTGTAAAAAACCCAGGTAATCCCTGGCAGGGGGCTGGGGAGGAATGGCAGGGCCACAAGCACGCGGGATGCTTTCCAAAACTATGTCAGGGCTCTGCATGTCTCACCAGCTACATCTCTGGCCACGGAGCTGGGAAGCCACCTGCCAGCCAGCCTGGGAGGTTTGGGGACGCCGTTCCTGGCAGGTCTCCATCTGCACAACCTATGGTGTTGACAAGCCCCACTGAGCATTGGGAGAGAGCCAGCGTCTGGCCGCCAACCATCCATCTCTCTCCTCCTGGGCTCCAGCAGCACAAAGGGCTGCAAATCGCCACTAAAAAATACATGGTGTGTGCACGTGTGTCCTCTGGGGACACCCCGTCACCTCGGCACTGTGGTACGGTCACAGGTTGCTGCTCTGTAGAGATCTTGTGCCAAGCATGTGCCTGTCACGCAGCGATGCCAAAGAGATGCCTGGTTTTGGCTGCCACCCTCATAAGCTTCCTCTGGGAATCCTTGGCTCCCACCCCGGGAAAAAGCCCCTGTGACCAGGCTGGAAGACAACGCTGCCAGGCTTAACAGCCCCTCCAGAGACCTCTCAACCTGCAGCGTGAAGACTTCACCCTAGGGGAAAGCATGGCAACCAGCAGTGAGTTACAGCTGGAAAGGTAATTTTTCTTTAAAAAAATTAGCATTTATTACACAGGGGGAGCAGAAAGATCTTTGCAGTCAGAACAGCATCGTAGCAAAACCCTGATGTGATCCTGCATGTCCAATCTCCTCCGGGCAGGTCTGCCCCTGCCTTCTCCTCTCTTAGGTGGTTGCTTTGATGTCCTCCAGGGCAGAAGTGCCTGGGCCATTGCTAAAGGATCCTCTCCAGTGGATGTTGCTGCCATTCCCTCCAAAAAGACACTGAGTCTATCCAGACATGAGCCAACCGACGTGGCCCCGAGCTCAGGAGTCCAGCTGGGTGGCACCTCCTGCAGCCAGCCAAAGTTAAGCCGTTGGTGTTTTGAGACCCCATGGAGCAGCACAGGATGAGAGCTTTGCTCTGCCCAAAGCTGGGAGTCCAGCACGCAGCCGGCTTGGTGGCAGCCACAGTGAAGCGGGGCACGGCAGAGCATCTTCCTTGGGATGGCGGGCGGAGGTGAGGAGTGGGATTGCAAGAGCAGGGACGGAGCAAAGGAGCCCGGGCTGGAGGGAGCGGGGCCTGGGGAGGGTCTGGCTTGCAGCACTCTGCTAACGACAACCATCTCTTGTGGCTTTTCCCAAGGGTGCTGCAGCGGCTCTGACCTGCGGGCTGGAGAAGGGCTGGTGAGCTGCAGACTGCACCAGTTGCAGATGCAGCCTGTGTTGTTCAGTGAGCAGCGCACGGGGAAGGGGGACGAGGTGCCCAGGAGCCCTGCTCCCTCCTTCCTAAACCCACCCTCGGCAGGGCTGGGGGGCCGAAGGGGATCACCGTCCCTTACTATGGCAGCGTTCCCCTCCCCAACCCTCTCCCCAGGAAAAATTCACTTAATAGCCCAGAAAGCACTGGGGAGACTGGGATTCACAGGAACTGCTCACTGGCCTTCCTCCAGCCTCATCAGCATGACAATTGCTCTCTCGCCCGCTCTGTTTTAGATCCTACCCTTAACATTTAACCACTCCCCATTAATTTCCCAATTGCCACACACGTCGTGGAGTCATTTCTTCCCCGCACCACTCTCAATGCCGGGGACGGGCTATTCCCAGGGAGGCCGGGGGTGCCATGGGGCAGACCTGGCTGCGGACCCCCCCCCTCGGTCCCGGGAAGGAGTATGGGAACAGGAGGAGAAGGGAGCTGGGGACCCGCCACTTGGCTTTGTCCTGTGGCAGACACATGGAGCACATTAGCAGCCTTTCAGTGGAAGTTTGATCGATGGGGAAGGCTTTCTAACTGACTATCAAAGCACGCATGGTATGTGAGAAGCAGACACCAATTAGTGATGTCTTTTTAAAGGCTGCCTTGTTAAGAGGGGAATAAGGGGAAAGAATGAAATTGGCCAGAAAACATGGAGCTATTTAACCTTAATTAGAAGAAAGGTGTGGGCTTTGTGAAAAGGCCATTTCTGAAAGGGGTTTTTCTCCCTGGGTATAAAGAGATCCTGCCTACTTGTTAGAGACTTGTTAGAGTTTATAAGACTGGGCAGGAGGCTAACTTGTAGAAATGCCTTTTATGCCACTTGAATGTGTGGCTTGCTTATTATAGTCTGCCATCCTGCCAGGGTGGCTGGTGGAGAGGAGAGGAGAGAGCAGCACTGCCAACTGGCTATAAATTTCATGAACATCATAAATGTAAGTGCTTTCTGGAGAGCTGTACAGATTGCACATAAAAGTCCCCCTTCTGTCCCTGTAAACTAAAAAGAGGGCTTTTTTGGCAAATTAAAAATTGTAGAGTGTCTTCCATGCTGAGCTAGGAAGCAGCCAGGCTACAAATCCACAGCTACAAAGTCACAGCCGCACAGGGAGGTCTCCCGCACACGCTGGCATCGCTGCTGCCCAGCCACCACCGTGACTCGGGGAGAGCAGGACCGAAAGCCGAGGGGGCTGCAGCCAGCTCTGAGGACCTCAGCAGCAGGACCTGGGGGGGAGGCTACATCTCCCCCCGCTGCAAGGGCTCCTAGAGGGAGATGACCGTGCCACCTCGGTGCTGGTGCTGCTGCCAGCAGACAGGGCACGGCAGGCAGTGTTGCTAGATTGCACGCGGCTGTGGAGACAAGAGAGGGATTTTTCTAAGAGCCGTGGGACTGAGCGCTGCTCATGGCTTTTTCCCAGTCCTCCCCGAGTCACAGCACCTTTGGGACTTGCTGTCCTGGCCCTCGGCCGGTCTGGAGCAGGCAAATAGCTGGGCTCAAGACGTGTTGCATGCAGGTCTCGTGTGCACCAGCCCCTCCAGCAGCTCGGGGGCTGCGTGGCACCAAGTCAAGGAGAGCCCTTTGAGATGGGAACACGTGCTCTTCCCCTGCTGTGGACCCTGTCACCGGACGCGGGAAATAGGCACAGAAAGAGGCATTTTCTCCGTCAGCTAAACAAGACCATGCTTTATCCCCACCGCTGCTCCGCTGCACGCTGCTGGGATGTGCAGCCCTGCCAGGAACATTCCCAGCCTGCTCCTGCCGCCGTCCTGCGAGGCCGTTAAAGACGCAGAGCTCGCCCCTCGCGGGGCTGCTACGGGCGTCGAGGATCCGTGTTCGGATGGCGCCTGCTGTCTGCATATCCAAGTGAGTTCAAGTTCTCACTGCACGTATCAGATTTTTTTTTTCCCGCTTGCTGTTTAATAAGGACCATAAATATCATCTAATGACTGCATACAGCAGGCATTTAAAGCAGTCAGGACACACACACAGACACAGTGTGATGCCCCCACCAGCCACCTGAGTTCTGGGGGCAACATGTTCTTGCACACAGAGCAGGAGAAAACCCTCCCAGACCAGGCTAATGGCCGTATCCAGGCTAGCAGCTCCCCACGCCAGGGAGGGTAGGTGGAGGGAGCACAGCACCTCTTTGGTCCCGTTCGTTGGTGCCAGCCATCCCTGCAGAGCTGCGATGACTGCAGTGCTTGCTCAGGGTAAGAATTGCTTTTGTGGGGCATGGCCAAGCAGGGCTGGCCAGACATGCCCTGCCACCACGCAGCTCCAGCGAAAGAAGCTGCGCTAGGCTGAGGCTCCTTTTTAGGCTGCTGCCCGTGCACCATCAGCCCTGCTCGGGTGCAGTGGACTGGGAGCGTAGCCACCGGGCCCGTGCCAATGAGCTCCATCAGCTGGGTTGCATGCCCGGTCTGCAGGCAGGGGATGCCACATGCTTGACATCAGCCTGAGCACCAGGCTCACCCCCTCCAGGAGGTCTCTGTAGGATGCTGTGCCCTCCCTGGCTCCCAGTTGCCGCCAAGCTCCCTATTTCCCGGGGGGGATGCTAAGTGATTTGCTTCTCTCTGGTCCCAGGTTTCCCGGGGCTTTAGGAGACAGCTTTGCAAAATGCACTACATGCGCACGGGCAGTGTTAATCCTGGGGGAAGTCCTGAGCTCCGTGGTCCTTAAGGTAGGAGGGATGTGGTGCTGTTAAACCAAATTGGGATTCCCTTCATCCTGGGAATCACCTCGCTGAAGCAGATCCATCTTCAGCCAGTTCGTGATCCTCTCTTGCCAGCGCCGGGCCCCCAGGCAGTTTCAGCCTTTACTTCCTACGGGCTGTTCCCATTCAGCATCAGCTCCTGCCTGGAGGCTTGCGGATGGGGGTGCAGTTTTACTCTGCAGGAGATTGCATTGTGCACGGCTCCCGGATGCTTTGCAGCTTCGTTCCAGATGCAGCGCGTGATGGCATTGCTGTTGCTGCTTCCCTCAGCCATGAAACTTGTCCTGCCATTGCACCTCCTCAAGGGTCTCCTGAACCAAATGGGAGAGTCTGGGTGCCAAGCCCTGGTGGCTCCTTTCCCTTTCTGCAGCGTGCACGTGCCTGAGATCCCAGGATCATCAGGGGATTGTGGCTTCAGCTAAATAAAAAACAGGACTCAGCAAGGCTGCGTGCTCCAACATGACAACATGACAGTATGTGAAGGAAACACCCTCATGCTCAAATCCACGGGAAAAGCATGTTTCCTGGGGCTGAGCACTGATTCCCTTGCAGACACCTGGTTTCCCAGTAATGGCACATCACACTTGGGATCCTTCGGCCGCTGTGCTGTGGATTTGGGCAGCCCCGCTCTGTGCCTGGCTCAGGTACTTCCCCAGCACGAGACTGGCATTTCCACTGCGTGCTGGGGTCCCTGCTGTGCAGAAGACATTACTTCTGCTGGGAAAGCAACCCACGATGTTGCGTGATCCCAAGCGCAGGAACTCAGCCATCCACACAGCGAGAGCACAGCTTTGTCCTGAGACAACCAGCTCTTGCGCACGGAGATGCGGCAGGGACATGGAGCCTGCTGGGGAGCATTCCCAAATGACAGGTTGGGCTCAGTACCCCACTTTTGAGGCTAAGGAAGTTCCCTGGACATCGTGGGGACCTGTGTTGTGCTTTCCCTGGCTTCAGTCTGCAGCAACACCCCCAGCACGTCGAACTTACCCGTAGATGCAGCCGAGAGGGTGAGCCCCACGCCTGACCCTGAAGCAGCAAGGCTGGGCTTGTCAAAGCGGGGCTGTGCCAGGATGTGCCGCAGGTAAGTGCCAGGAGCCCACAGCATACCTGCATGCCGTGCCACGCACCCCCCCGCAGCAGCACCTCCTCCCCAGCCCCACTTTGGCAGGTAAGTGCCCGAGGGGACCCTTCACCCTCCCCCCCTGCTCCGAGCCGATGCTCCCAGATGCCGCAGACCTCGTCCCACCCCAGTATTCCCCCATTTAAGCCAGGGCTGTGTGTGTCCTGGGGGACGAGTGGGTGGCAGCAGCAGGGGAGGGCAGACGCTCCGGTGCCAGCCGCACCCAGCCGCAGGGACGGGAGAGGGTGAGGTCCGTCCAGCCCATCCGGAAGACAACCCTCCCCCAGCAAGGCTGCAGAAACCTGCCAAGGTTTAGGGGAATAAAAGCACTCGTGGAGGGTTTGCAATAGCGCGGTGGTATGGGTGGGCAGCTGACTGGGACCACAGCTCAGGACAGGGGTGTCACCAGCTCAGTAACATGCTTTAGAGCATCCCCAGGGGAGCACGGGTGTCCGTGCAGGCTGAGGATATTCTGAAACTGCAGCTGAAGCCCTGTGCGGTTTTCCTGGGCTGCACCTCAGGGGCTTTGTGCACCCCCGGTGCTGCCAGGCTCAGGCAGCGAGCTTTCTTTAACTCCTTCTGTGGATGCCTGTGACCCCTTGCAAACCCTTGCCGTGTGGAGATAGGCTTGGATAAAGCGTGACCTGTCCTCAGATGACTGAAGCTAAACCAAAATAACCCCAGCCCAAGCCAAGTCGAACTGCCAGGACAGCCTTTTGCATCAGTTCCCTAAATTAGAATAATACTGAAGTGAAGCTGGCGTGGGGACAAGCCTGGCACTGCGAGGGAGGCAGGAAGGACACCAACAAATTCCCAGGCCCCTTTCGCAGTGCTGGGTCGGGATTTCTGTGCGGTGAAGAGGCTCCCGGTCTCTGGAGCTAGGGGACAGAGGTCGGGGCTGGTGGCCCCGCTGCCTGGCTCAGCATCCCCCAGCCCCTCTCCCAGATGTGCTGCTCCTGCCCGCCCAGCTGTGCAGCACAAGGGCAGCTGCCTGCTCCCAAGCGCGGGCTGCCTGCTTGCAGGCAGAGAGGGTATGAGTGCCGGCAGAAGTGGCTCTTATTCGGGAGCACTGTAGCAGCTCTCCTGCAGGATGCTGGCTCTTTTTTTTCCCACTTGGAGAGCGCTGAAGCCTGATGTGCATGGTTTGTAACTGCACCGAGTCCTGCAGACACCACAGGTGTCACTGGAGAGGAGACCCTCATCTGAATACACCACTGAACCCCGGCAATTTGTGCGGGGAAGTGCAGCAGAGAGGGGATGCTCCTGGAGCAGGAGGCAAGGTCTCCCATCTCAGCACTGCCCTGCATGACAGCCAAGTGGGGGGGGGTCTGGTCTGGGGACAATCTGCGTCCCCAGCGGTGCTTTAAACCAGCAAAGAGGATGTGGGAATAGCTCTTCCCGTGCTGCCTGGCGTCGGGATCTGTGGGATTCAAAGCCAAGCAGGGATGTCTCCCCAGATCAGAGGGGCAAAGCTCACACCACCTCTGTGGAGGGGATGCTGCAGGCAGGGACCACCCGCTCTGTCCCCAGCAGCTCAGCTCTGCTTCTGGACTCCGACCCGCAGCCTGAGGGCTTGGCAGAGGAGTTTTGGGAGAAATGCAGTAGGGCCTACGGGTTGAGGAGGTCTGAGAGTCCCTGTGCTGTCTGCTGCCAGGGCACAGGAGAAGGAGGTGGTGTATCCTTTCTGTTTTCAGCTGCTAGGAGAAAGATATCTCGGTTTCCCCCTTTCCTTCCGCGTGCTGGGGGCCCCAAGAAAGGCTGGATGGTGCCTGTCACACTCTGCAATCGCATGGGGCACTTGGGATGGTGCAGAGCCCCTTGCACGTAACCCAGCAGGATGAGCAGTGTCCGCCAGACCTGTGCCCCAAAAGCAGGGCCACGGGCACAGTGCGGCAGCGGGGATGCATGTCAACACAAACCGACCTCTGCTCTGCCGCTCCGTCTGGCAGGGAGGAGGCAGGAGGTGAGCGGAGGCAGGAGCAGGCAGAGATGTGTAGGGATAAATCCCTGCTACAGTCATGCCAGTGCAATGCACTGGGGTGGGAGCAGAGCAGAGCCAGGCCAAGCACAGCCAGGTAAGATATCTTGAAAGGCTGCATCTGGACAGATCGCAAAGGTCAGGAGCAAGTGACTGCTGGGTTTGGGCTCCAGGAGCAGCAGAGGGTCCGCAGCTGGCTCACAGCAGGGCCCTGCCACCCCAGGGTGGCACCGCGGGGACCCCCCAGCTCTCACGGCTACGAGAGTCAGCCGCAGAGCGCCAGTCCCCTCCCCAGAAAAAAGCCCTGGCTTTGAAGCATGGTTCAGTCCAAGTGAGGACGAATGCAAAACGTGAGGGTTTTGGCAGGAAAAAATTTCTGGGGAAATTCCAGCCCAGCAGAACAGAGACCTTGGCACGCACAGGAAGGGGGATCGGGTCCCTGGAGGCAGGGACTGGGCAGGAGCATTGTGATCTTCCCCCTGAAGAAAAAGGAAATCAGCAGGCAGTTTTCCCCACGTAAACATTTCGGTATTGGAAGAGAAGCCAACAAGCCATCGTCACCCACAGCAGCAGGCGCTGCCATCACGGATGCTGTGTGCAGGGCAGATGGAGCAGCTCGGGGGGGACC
The DNA here is from genome assembly GCA_013400195.1 of Aramus guarauna. Taxonomy (NCBI): domain Eukaryota; kingdom Metazoa; phylum Chordata; class Aves; order Gruiformes; family Aramidae; genus Aramus; species Aramus guarauna. Next base: position 853,943 of record VXBL01007584.1, on the reverse strand, counting down.
TGCCACTCAGCCACCAGCGACACCAACCCCTGTCAGCAGGGCAGTGCCAGCTGATGACAGGCAAATTGCTGGCTGCTTTAGGGACACAGCCTTTCTTCTGGAGTCGCATTAGGGAAATTGGATGCCTGGCATAACAGGGCACAAGATTTCACCTGCGATTCTTGCAGAAATCAATAGGCATCCTATGGGGGGATTCAGAGGATTTGCAGAAATGAAGTCCATCATGGGTCTTTCAAGGCTGTTATTTAAAATTCTCTCACTGTGTATGTGCAGCTCGAAACCCCTAAGCTACTCATTCTGCCCTTCCTCCAGTGGCATACGGAGTCACATCGGGCTACGCCGTGCTTTGGAGAAGCTGCCCCAGCACCTCTTTCCCAGAACCGGCAGAAACCCAGCCCTTCCTCCGCGGGCTCATCCGTCACCCGTCACCTGTCTGGGAGGAGCAGCCCCACTTTGCCTCCACCCTCGGGGCTCCCGAAACCGGCCCAGCTCCCACCGGAGGGAGAAGGAGACCCCCAGCTCCTGGCGCACCCAGCCGTGCTGCATTAGCAATGCACAGTGCAGCCCACCCCCCCCGGCAGCGCGGCGTGTGCCGTGCAGCGTGGACCGGCATATCAAGAGGAGGACGAGCAGCAGGATCCAGCCAGCGCTGCGGCCCCCGGGCAGCACGCTGGGAGCGTTGAGTCCCATCTCTCGGAGGCTCTGATGAGCATCCCAGCACACCGGCGCTTCCTCCCAGGGCTGACAGCTCCCTGGTCCTGCACCCCCTTGCCCCCATCGCCTTTGTTGGGATTTTTGTCCCACCTGTTGGGTTGCTCTGGGATGATTTGGTAAAGCAATCTATGGACGAGACAGACGTTTGATGTTTCTGCACTTGGCTGCCTGGGGTGAGTCTGTCCTGCCCAGGGGAGGGCGAGGGATGGGCAGCAGCAGGTCAGACCAAGGGTTTCTCTGGCCCAGGTTGGTGTTGCTGGGTCAGGTGCAGTGAGGCATCACCACAGTCCTGCTGGGACGGAGGAGAAGGGCACAGAGGGTCCTGCAGCCTCACCAAGACCCAGCCTTCCCTGGGTTCAGCTACCAGAGGTGAATATTTTTTGTGATGCTCAAAACTCCCGGAGAAAAACCTGAAAATGCGGAAGAAAGGTCAGAAGCCAACAAGGCTTTTGAAGGACGTGTCCTTTAAAGGATGCACCAGGCTCTGTGAGCTCTGCCTTCCCACGGCCTTAGCACCTGCACTGGGAACTGGTGATGCTGGGAGAGATGCTGGTAGCTGCTGTCCCCCGTCTCCTTCTTCTGTGATCTGGAGATGCTCCAGCAGCTGCTGTGGGGAAAATGAACGGGCTACAAGAGCAGCCAGGCCAAGGCAGTGGCTGAATCCTTAGTGAGGGGCTCAGCCCAGGGTGGCCCCTGCCCAGCTGGGGACTGTGTGGGGGTGCACAAAGGGCCAGCCGAGAGCAAGGGCCGGGCATGGCTGACATGAATCACTGTCCCCGTGAACAGCTATTGTCTGTCAGGTCAGCGTTACACATCGATGGGGAATCAGCGACAGGCTTAGCCTGGCATGGCACCTGCGACGGGATGGATGAAGGCTCCACAGGGCAGAGGCACTTGCATGGAGAAGCTCCGTGGAAAGGGTGAAAGAGTGTGTGAGACAGCCCTGGGACTGCTCACGGGATGGGACCGAGCTGTAGGGGTCAGAGTCTCCAGGGTTAAGGATGTGACCTGGCATGTGAAGAGGTGCTGCACAAATCCTGCAGATACCGAATGTTTCTGCTTTAGGCACAAGCGTCCTTGGCAGATCGCACTGCTTCAGTGCCATTGCTGAGCCAGCTTCGTCCTTGGAGTCTGGGATCAGTGTGGCCATAACATCAGCAAAGCTAGGGCATTCCCCTCACGGCTGACCCCAGCCCGGGGAGCCGTGCAATGTTCCCTGGTGCTGTTAGCTTTGACGTGCTCCACCCCAGAAGTGACTGCGTTTCCAAGATGATGCAAAAGCCATGTGCTTTGCAAAGCAGGAGGGATCTTCATTATTGCAAGCACAACCGAAATGCAGGCTCCCAGCAGCACTGGACCCTCCGTGGGCTTGCTGAGTGCTGGACCAGGCTGCGCCTCTGCTGAAGCTGCAGCCTCACGGGGCACCTTCCCAGGCTGGTTGTGTCATCTGCCTGACCTTGCCGATGGGTGGGAAGGTGGATTCCACACTGGCCATTGATTTCCCATCTGGACCTGTGAGCTAAGAGGATCAGATGCTCTGTACCTCAGAGCTCTCTCCAACTTGGCTATTTCTTTGTGCCTTAAACAGCAATTAAGAATAAAAGTGGAGCTGCCTTTGCCTGCGAAAGGCTCTGTCTGACTCCTGTCTCCTTACTGCAGTGCTGCTCTGATTTCCATCTCATGCATATCTTATTTAACATTCTGGATACTGTTTTGAGTGCCCCAATATTTTAAAATAAATTGCTGCATGTAAAAGACTTAATGTCACATTCTGTTATTCTGACTGTTAAAAGAAAAGCGAAATCTTCAATGGGGCTAGTGGAGCAGAAGCAATCACACAGAGGGAGGTCCTATTAATGTGTATTACGTTTCATTATTCCAGCACTGCATGTCAACTAGCTTCTCATCAGAACTCACGCAACAGATCACAGTATTAACTCCTTGCAACCAAACAGGGGGGCAGGCTTTTTAAACTCTTTCTGTGTTCCTCGCTTCCCCGGCGTCGTCTCTCTGATGCTGTTCCCATGTCCTCGGCGCACACACGCACACTCCCGCGCACGCTCCTCAGCGTGCTGCAGCCCAGCCTGGCCCCCCGCAGCCTTCCTCCCTGCTGGGGAGGAGCGTGGGGTGGGGGCAGGCTGCACAGCCCAGCAGGGAAGAGGGGGTGGCCGGGGAGATGGGAGAGGGAAGGGGATGATGGAGAGGGATGCACGCGGGAGAAACAACAGGGAAAGGGTATGGGAGATGATGAGGAGAGGATTGAGACGCAAGAAGGTCCCCCTGTGCCACCAGTGTGTGTGACCTTCTCCCAGCTCCATGAGAGATCCCATCAGGGCAGTCACCCCGTGGCTTCCTACCCCTGAAGGTCTCTACAACCACTTGGTAGTTTGGTCTATCCAACCCCCTTAGCTTTTCTCCTTCCCATCTTCCTGCCAGAAACTGCTCCCTGGACGGATCTATAAAGCACCCACTGGCTTCAGGGGTGCGATATGTGCTGCAGGGTGGGGAAGGGGATGGGGGAAAACTGAAGACTTGGGTTGGGCACACAGACCATGTGTGAAGGGGAGGTGGAGGGAGACACCGGGTGGCAGAGGGGATGGAAGGAGGCTACAAGGGAAGAGAAGATGCTCACCCTAAATTACAGGTGGCCCCAGCAGGCATTTAAGCTCCATGTTTCTCCATTCGCTGTGATGAAGAGACTTCAGCTCCATCGTGGTCTGTAAGGAAATGGGCAGCTCGGTGCTCCCATGCTCTGCACTTGATGAAGTACAGGAAAATGGGCTGAAGATCCATCTTGTGTTATCAACCTGGGTCTGCTGTGCATGGGACTGTGTGGACCCAGAGGGGCAGCTCTGTCTGGGGAGGGAGATGCTGTCAGGAGAAGGTGGGCTGCGAACTGCAACATCCCAAGTCCCTGTCACAGCCCACTGGGAATGCAGAGGGCTCAGAGCAAGACTGTGGAATGTGCTGGCATTAGTAAATGCCAGTTTGCTGGGCACAGAGCCCAAGGAAGGCATTGGAGAGGGCCCAGAGTAGCATTTCCCTGCTCCCACCATGGGGCCTGGCCAGCCCCAGTATGAGAATGGGGAGCACTGAGGTCCTGGCTGAGCCTCTGGGTATCAGCCCGCCGCTGCTGCTTTCCCACCCTCCTGCCCACAAGAGGAATAAATGTGACAGGTTTGCCTCTAATTCCCCCAAGTCCCGGGGCATCCCTCCTTTGCCTTCCACACCCCACCATTGCACAGCTCTCTGGGTGTGGGGTTAGGCATCAAACCCTGCTGGGCACCCACCATGACGAAGCGGCAGGTTTGTGGAGGGGGTGCTGGGCAGGACGTCATCCAGCTGAGCATGCAGGGGATGTGGGACACACATCTCTGTCTCCACATACTTGCTTGTGTTAAGCCTGGTCTATGCTGGGAAACCCCAGCTGTGTCTGAGCCCAAGAGTCCCTGAACAGCCTGGGCAGGGGAACCTTGCCAAGTACCTCTACTCTGCAACAGATTGCAAAGCATGTGTATTTAAATCACACAGTGCAGAAACATCCTTACAACCCGTTTGGGGAGCGAAAAGCCACTGCAGGATGGGACACAGCTTAGTGAGGTGCCACTGGGCAGCACGGGCACAGAGTGGTCATGGCCATGGCTGATGGCTTGTGTGCTCCATTCCTGGAGATCCTGCTGCTGTTGGGAAGCACATGGGGGAATTGGCAGGAAAGGCTGTAATAGCCCTGAGAAAAAGGGATTTTAAGGCAGTGGGGAGGGAGGGCATGTGGGATGGAGCAGGGAGGGCACATGAGGATGCTTCAGACCTGGAGGTGTCCGTCTGTGTCCTTGGGACACGAGGGGATTGGAAAGTCACGGGGGACAGTGCTAAAGCCCTGAGCCTCCACTCTGACTCCTCTTCATCTGGGTGGGCTTGGTCCCACAGGAGCAACAGGTACTGATATGGGAGCGTTACACCCACAACAGGCACTGGAAACACAAAATACACACAGAGACGTGCCGCAGGTGCTTATGTACATGCTCACAAACTCACCCTCCAACACCCACCCAGCACAGGCAACGCTGGATCAGCTCTCTGCATCTTGCGGCTCGGTGGGAGCACGCTGCCTGCGCTGCCTTCCCTCCCCAGGGATGATATATCACAGGGCTGGCCAGCACCAGCTCTGAATTTTACCGTCCCTCTCAGCATCCTTCCAGTGCCAAGTCGAAGGTGCAATGCCAGATCAGCCGGTGTGAGCCCATATCCAGGGCTGCAGCTCCCTTTGGCAGGGAGCAGTGAAATGGCAATTCAGTGGCTGTGGCTTGGGACGGGGATGGTAGGGAGCCCAGGCATGGGAAACACATGGGGCTGCTCATGGAATGGCAGAGGATTTCTTCTGGGGAAAAAGAAAATCCTGAAAAAATAATGTGTTTTGTAGCAAGCAAAGCTGGGTGGGTTTTATTTCCATTTTTATTTCCATTTTCTGTAGGCTCGTTTTGTTTTCTGCCCCAGCTTTTCTGTTTTTCTGTTCCTGTATTTGCTCTTTTTTTTTTTTTTTTTTTTTTTTTCCCTCTTGTGGTTTTGAGGGATTGAGGCTTTTCTACAACAGCAATTAAAGTTTGGGTTAGGAATTTCATGGATGGTGGGAAAACTTGTTTTTCAGTCCAGTCCATTTCAAGTTAAATACCTGATGCTCCCAAACCTCCACCCCAGCTCAGACCAGGGACTTCACCAACAGCTGGAGGGCGATGCACATCTATGGGGTGTTGAGAGGTGCTGGTGTCAGTGAGGACTGTGGGTGCAGAAACTTGTTGGGATGGCACCCCCGCACCCAAGAGCACCCCAAACTCACCTGATGCCTCCTGAGCTGCTGCCAGACCCTCTGGGCTCGGGTCTGAGGCAGGGAGAGAGGGGCACAGTAGGCATCAATGTGCTATCTGTCCCCACACCTGCCTCCCCTTCACTTCTTCTTCCAGTCTTCCAAAGAATTTATTAAAAAAAGTAACAAGAAATCTACCCAAAGCTTGTTTTTTTTTTGTTTTTGTTTTTGTTTTTTTTTCTTTCCACCCGCTTTCTTCCTGTCCCTCCCCAAGTGCTGCAGCTGGCCTGACTCTGTCCGCCTCACCGTCCCCAGCGGCCCCGATCCCCACATCCATGCCACAGAGAACCTACAGCAAGGTCAGGGTTTGGGATGAGGGGGCTGAGGCCAGACCAAGCAGCACACCGAGCGGGACATCTCCATGGGACGGGCTGAGGCTTCGGGAGTGAGGCACAGCGTGCCGTTTGGGGAGGAGGAGGGATCCCTTGCTCTGCCCTTATTGGGGCTATAAAGTGCGACACTAGAGACACTTATCCTTCGTCTTCATCTCCTCCTGGCTGTGTCTGGGCCCAGGAACATGCAGCACTTCAGAGCTGCCCAGCACCAGTCTGGAGTCTATACCCAGGTGGGAAATGCCACATTCCTTGCCCCATCCAGTGGCCCTTCCCACTGGGGCTAAGCCCTATCCTGGCATGAGCGAAGAGCACAGAGAGCCTGTGAGATGAACCACATCGTGGTAGAGAGGTTCCATTTTTCAAGCTGTGACCCTCAGTAAGGCAGGAGAAAGGTACCAGCCCCAAGGGGCTTCTTGCTCCTGGCTTCATGGCACTGCTTGATCACCAGGCTTGTCTGGTTTGTTTGCGCTGAAATTCTGACCAGTTGTTCTCATTAAATCATCACCATCTGGCAAACATGATGGCCAGTCTGATCCAGACTGGTCTCACTCCATGTTGTGACATGGTACCACAGCTCTGGTTAAGCGAGGAGATAGTTTGGCTGAGGTTTTGCTATCTGAATCTCCACCAACCCTATCCAGAGCCCAGATTTAGATACTGGGAGAGACACAAAGCTCATCTTATCCGGATTATTGTGGCAAGAGGCAATGACTTGCAATAGTAGCAGCAGTAGCCCTTGGTCAAGCACATCACAGGATGACCTCTTCTAGGGACAGACAGGTCAAGAGATGGCTGGAGCAGGAGGCACATCCTCATGCAAGGCTGGCCTGGATAGCCCAAGTCTCTGCTCACACCAAAGCTAAGTGGGATGCAGCATCCCACCCTCCCTGGCCGGGCTGCCTCCCTCCCTCCCATCCCTGTGATGTGCATGACCTGGGACACCTTCTGTCTCCGTGGCCATCTCCAGCCCAGACCCCAGGGACCCCTGGCTCCTGCTTTTGTTCCTCGGGGCTGGTCTCACCGCAGATGCCTCCTGTTGCTGAGCGGTGCGGGAGGCTGCGAGGTGACCCCTGACATTAACCTAATTGTTCCTTCTCTTTGATTAGATGCACCACAAAGCTGGTAAATGGATCAAATTAAATTTGAGTGGCGGCAGCACAGCTTTGGAACGCTGATTAGATTTGAAAATACCACATTTAAATATCTTAGCATTTGTGGGGATTAGGAGAGAGGGGGAGCGTGAGCGGGGAGAAATGGAGGAGGGGGCGGTGGGGGAGAGGCAATGCCAACTTCCCCACGCACACAGCTCTGCGCTGGGATGCCCAGCCCGGTCCTCCCGCCCGCCTCTTGGCATTGGCACCAGCTCTCCGGCTCGGCATGTGGAGGGTCACTTCTGAGCTCCTGGATCGGGCACGTTGCTCCACGTTCATCCAAGGTTTAGCATTGCTGAATGTGATGGCTTTGCCACCCACCTCCTGCCACACTGCTGTCCCCCCCATCCCCACCCTCCTGCTCTTAAATGTCACCCAGCATCGCTGAGATTTATACTATACCATGAACTGTGAATGGCAGCACAAGTTCCTAAATGGGAAAGAAAACTGGAGCCTGGACAAGTAGACTGGTCCTGGGTCTGGATGCTGAGTGTGGCAGGCTGGCTCCCGGGCACGGAGCCCTCCCTCCTGTGACACTGCGGGTCCAGCCAGGAAACAGCCCCCAGCACCTGTCAGTCACGGACCCCGATGCGCTGGGACCATGAAGCCCCATCCCTGCCCCTTTCCAACCAGCCTGACAACCAGCACTGTGGGGGGAAGCCTGGAGCTGGACGACCCATCCCAGTGAGTGATGGAAGTGCTGGGACAGGGCTGATCCTGGGCAGGCTGCATCCCCCCGGGACCCACCTCCCAGGGCACGCAGGAGGCCATCTCTGAAAGCACATGGGGGAAATACTGCGATGTTATACATCTGGTGTGCACCTGTGTGTGTCTGGAGGGAGGCAGGACTAGGTGCTGCTCAGAGGCAGGTGAATGATGGAGGAAAGTGTCTGTGGAAGATGCCAGGTGTCACAGGGGCTGTCACTGACAGGGGATTTTGGCCCGCTCTAGTTGTGAGCGATCGCACTGATGCTGGGAGCATGTGGAGAAAGACAAGTGAGCTCGGGTCCCTCCGGGCCACGCCAGGGAGAGGGAGACGTGGTTGTTCCACCTGGCTCTGGAGTGATGGTGCTTGCCGGCACTTGTCAGGTGAAGCACTCTGCCAAAACGAGGTGGTGGCCAGCCCCTGCCCGCCGGCTCATGCCACACCACAGAGCTGCAGTGATGCCTTGGAGAAGGACAAGGCTCCACCAGAGCTCGAAAACCACTGCTTGGGCCTGGCATCTGCAGGGCAGCCCATGGGTCTGCCCATGCCCAGGACTGTGGCCTGCAGCAACCCAGAGAGGGGCTCTGGAGGTGCACGCTCAGGTGCATGTGCGTGCACACATGTGCATTTGAATGGTCCCCACTCCACGTGCGTATGAGAGCATGTGCAAAGCTGCACACAAGCAAAGGTGTTCATGCCCCTGTGCCAGTGCGTGTTCCTGCCTGTTTGTGCATGCTTGTGTATGCAACACCCCAGCAGCTCTGCGCACACTCGAGGTGAGCGGTGCATGTGTGTGGGAGCACCATGGCAAGCGGTGCCGCGGTGACATCACCAAAACACATGCACATCCTTCAAGAGTGCGCAGGAGGCAGGCCAGTGCTCTGCTAAGCAGAAACATCTGGGGCACATCTGGCTCCCATCAGAGGGACTCTGAAAAATCTTTAGAAGACCAAGAGAAAGAAAAGAGAGAGTAAAACTCCTTCTGGGGCATTCCTGTGCATCCCCACACCCCGCGTTGAGTCCAGCCACTACCTGGGGCCAAGTCCCCGCTCGCCTCCTTCCAGCAGTTCTCCAGCCAGAAGAGTTCCAGGAAAGGGAGAAGCGAGATTCAAAAGGAAAACCGGCATGGTGGGGTAAGGAGGAGGAAGGGAGGAGCAGCGAGGGTTTGCAAGGAGCTCGGGTATTCCAGCCTCCCTGCAGCAGGCAGAGCTGGAGCTGCTGGGAGCTGCTGGGAGCACTGGGGAGCACTGGGAAGCAATGGGAGCTCTGGGAGCAGAGGGGGCTGGGAGTCTGCTTTGCTAATCTGTCCTGGGGAGGAATGGCAGCACAAGCCAGCTCTGCCAGACAGGTGATCTGTTCCACTGAGTTGGTCAAAAAGAGGTATGGGGTGCTGCTCTGTCCTTACACTGACCACCCTCTGGATGCCCATCTGCCACCAGAGCTCTCAGGTGGCCTTGGTACATCTCCGAGCATCATCCTCCTCTTGGACAGCACTTGGACCCCAGAGCTAGGGAGGACCCCAGGAGCGAGAAGGGCTTTATGGTAATAGCAACAAGATGTGGGTGATTCAGTTGTCGGCAATAAATCCCAGCCGGGAGAGGACGGTTAAATAGGGAATGTCCCACTGGAAAGTCTGACATTTCAACACTATTTCCATTCTGAGAAAATAATAAATGTTAAAGAGTGCAGCACCCCAACACCTATGTGAGGTGTAAATGCAGGGGTGGGATTGAAGGACATGACTTCATCTAAACGAAATGTTTTTGTCTTCCCGAGCAGAAACACTTTGGCATCAAAAATGGGATGTTCTGAGTTCATTGCAGTCTGTGGTGGAAGCCACAGCTCTTCCTTCTGTCCCAGATACTGACAATGTGTCCAGACAGGCTGGGGGCTGCTGGGCAGAGTAGTTGGGAACCTACGGTTTGGTCCTTCACAGCTTCTTGCCCCGGGTTGAGGGATCTGACTCCTTCACCCTGAGGTGCTGAGTCCCAGCGATGCTGTGTTTGCAAGCACTGGGGACTGGGCAAGGCAAGTGTAGGATTTATGGGGCTTGTGTAAGGTTTGCAGCCTGGATGCTGGCAGATCGGAGACTATCCAGGCACTGCAAGGCTGAGCTGAGCTGTGCGGTTTCACTGCTGCACGAGACACAACCGACAGTGAGCTGCGGGGGCTTCAGCTGCTCCTCACCCATCTCCAACCCTCTGCAGACCTCCGCTGGCTCAGCCAGGACATCTTGCAGGGAAATATATGGACAGGCTTGGCTTCGTAGTCTCTGCCAACCTCCTCCAGCACTGTTCCTGCCCTGCCCCAGGCACCCGGAGACTCCCAGGCCATCACCAGGCCATCCACCCATGGAGCCCACACTTGCCTTGAGGCTCTCCCGTGTCCTGGAAGGGCTCCGGTAGAAACGTGGGGGCGGTTTGCAGGGGAGGGAGTGATCTGGGACACATCTGTTGGTGTGTGAGCATGTGCCGGGGTCTGAGCCCAGGGCTGTGCATGCGTTAGGCAGTCAGCCTGCCTGTCGCTGCCTGTGCAGGCAGAGCCGTCTTGCTCTGCGGCGATTTGCTCACGTGTGTGTGGGTGCAGAAGGCTGGGTGTGTGCACTGGTGTGCGGTATACACCGTGTCTGCACACCCCTGTGTGTGTCCCGACCCGGAACATGGAGCCCGTGGCTGGTGGGTGGGATGTGCCCTGCACGCGGGGTGGGTGCCGTGGGGTGCACACAGCCTGGGGGGCTCGGTCACCCAGGTCAGGGTGTCAGATCCCCCCGTGCCCCGGCATGTGTGTCCAAACCAGCTGCACAAACCCCTCGGTGTGGGGTGGGATCCGCTTGATAAAAGCCTGACTCTGAAACGGGGGGGGGGGTCCAACTTATCCCCTGGCCTCCCATGTGTCCCCCCCAGCCCTGTCCCCAGCTGGGGCCACCCGCGACGTGCGGGGAAGGGGCAAAGGCATTTCCAGGGCGAGCTGTGCAAGGCGCAGATGAAAAGCTCGGAGAGAGGGAGTTGCAGAGGCTGGGAGGGGAGCGGCGGGCAGACAGCAGAGTGGATTTCTGCTTGAGTGGTTATTATACCGTCGATTTGAAGAGACAGATGACGGCAGTGGCAGAGGAGGCAATAATTGAAAGCGCCATGAAACATTAATGAATGCCCAGGGACTGGATCAGGAGTTGTTAACGCTCACTTCGCTCTCTCTGTCTCGCTCTCTTTTTAAAGTCAAAATTGTTCCACTGCCCTCTAGGCGAAGGATTTATTTATTTTTTTTTTTCTCCCTGATTTAAAGGTGTAGGCGCCCACCAAAGGCAACCTGGCTCGGTGGCTAATCACATCAGCTCTCCGGTGGCTCTTCCACGGGGGGTAGCACGAGGTGGGTGATTACGGGGAGCGAACTCCTGTCCGTAATCAACAGGTCTGGCCGGCACGCTCGTCATGGAGCCGATGGAAGAGGTGCAGGGAAGGAGGGGAGCTGAGGTGGGGCGGGGGGTAGCAGGGGCTGCCAGCAGTGACAGCACGGTCCCCTCTGCATGCACATCCATGGAAAGGATGACATCCATGGGAGAGGAGCCAGCCCTCCTGATCTAAGGGCTCACCTTGCTTGTGGATAAATCCACCACCCCACCAAGCAGGCAGGGTGAGCTGGGATGCTGCCCGTGGCCTGTGGCTGCTCAGAGGAGCAGGGAAAACAGCCCAGAGAGCATCTCCCCACCAGGACACCTTCCTCATGGGCTCTGCAGATGCTCTCTGTGCTGTTCGCCACTTAGCAGGGCCTTAGGGGTTGAGGAACTAAGAGCTTTTATCAGAGCTGTCAGCAGCACCAGGGAGGTCTCTGACCTGCAGGTACCGGGCTGTCGCTCAAACAGGGCTTAGCCAGAGGCTGGGGGATCCCCCGGCTTTGCACCGAGGGATCTGACATCATTTAGTGTTTGCTGCTCTGGCCCTAAAAGGAAATTAAAAGCCCTCGCCTAAAGGAAGGGTGAAGTGGAGGTGAAGCAGTAAGTACCTCTTCCCTCCTGCTTTTCTCCTTGGAGACGAGCAGAGGGATGACACAGTGGGTCCTTGTGTCCCCTGAGCAACCAGGGCACAGGGGGAGTGTTGGTTGTAATAGGGAACAAGATCTATTCTCGCGTGCAAGGATACAAGGACCATCCCTTGGGGACGGAGGGGGGGCTTGGGGGCTGGCTTCTGGTCCCCAGGGAGTGCCTTTCCCAGCCCCTCCTGCCCCAGGCGTGATCAGGGCTCCTCAGCTCCTACAAGATGGCAACACTCGATGGAGCGGGGAGCAGCGGTGTCCACCTCCCAGCTGCAGGTCTGCAGCCGGACAGGACACAGGGACAGGGGAATGGGCAGCCCCGGCTGTGCTTTCAGGGACGCGAGGCAGCCCAAGTCAGTGGGACACAGAGGCAGGCTGCACTATTCTCCACACGTAACCCCCAGGGTTAGCTCAGGCAGCACCAGAGGAACCGATGCACTGGGTGGAGGACAGCGGGGTTTCACTGCCTCGTAGCCACCTGAGCACCCCAGGCATGGCAGGAAATCCTGAGATAGCTCGAGACCCCTCAGTGTGCAGCCTGTCTCCTCCAACATCTCGTCCCCGCAGGGGCAGCACTGGCTGCTTCGGGGCCAGCGTTTGCCTGCACGGTGCAGGAGGGAGTAAATGCAGCGATAATGATGGTAACCATTCCTAATGAGATGAGGAGACCCGGAGCTTAACCATCGCCCAGGTGAGGTCTTCGAGGCTACGTGGTGACAGCGATTGGCAGTGACAGCGTTCAGGAGCCTTGCTGCAAATTGGCACTGTCATTTCTCCTCGCTGTCACTGCAGACTGTGCTGGTGCTGCCCAGATTCATGTGGGGAAGCTGCTCATGTCCCGGCTGGGTCCCCGTCCCTGGGGTCACACCAGTGTCCCATGACTTTCCCACGCTGTGTGTTCCCACATGCTAGGCTGGACCAATTTTGCTTGGGAAGTACCACATTCTCATCCCTCAGTCCTACCCAAGGCATCTGCACCATGGGAATTGATGGTGGAGGGGTGGCCTCGGGTCTTGGGCTGGGCTCCCTGTGACCACAGGAGCCAGGGAGTAAGTGTGCTAGCCCAGAGCAACCCCAGAGCCCTCTGACCACAGCCTGCACTGCCTCTTCTCAGCCTCTGCCAGCAATAAAACCGTAAGTATGAAATCCAAGAGGCACAACTGAATTTAGCCCGTGAAGCCAGCAGGTTGCACACCTTCTTTGTTAGGACTGGGAGGCCAAGTTGCTCAAGGGTCTCAGAGGAGGCATTCATTTCTTGGGCTCTTCCCAGGCTGTAGTGCTGGGCTGAGGGAGGAGCTGAGGTGGAAAGAGCTGTGCTCCAAGAGGCACAGCAGGGACACGGAGAGATGTGAACAAACATGCTCCCATCTCAAGCAAAAAATAGGACTGAGAGTTGCAACATCATTGAGAATTTCCTTCCCATCGCAGCTTTGAGCACTGCAGAGGCAGGGCAGCTCCAGAGGTGTTAATGGATGTATTTGCTGCACCACGATGAAAAGCACCAAACCACATATCTGAGGGGCTTGGGGCTGATGGTGCCTGCGTCAAGGCAGATGAGGAGGTCCTAATGGTGAATGTCACCTCTTCTTCTCCAGGAGCGTTGTCCCCAGGAGGTGGTGGGATACTCTGCAGTTCTGTTGGTTGCACAAGCGGTCGTGCCCCAGCAGCACTGCAGTGCCTGGGGGGGGTGTGCGGTGCGGTGCAGTTCCTCCCAGACAGGTGGCCATGGGACATGTCTTCTGACTCACTGAGCGTGACCAGGAGCATGGAAGGAAAATGCACTCTGCACAGATGTCCTGCAGCTTTGGTATCTGTGAGGGGTCCCCAGGAGTGAGAGCAGCAGGGTGAGGTGGGGTAATCGCACTGGCTCTTTGTTAAGGGAGCGTGTCTCGTGTCTGCAGCTCCCCACCTGTATCATCCCCGGCATCTTGTTATCTCCTTGTTCTCTCCTCTGTTGGTCCCTGGTGTCTCAGGTCTTGTGCAGTTTCCTGCCTACCTCCTCCACAGTCTGGCTTTCAGCCTGGCTTTCCAGGGTGCAGCATCAGTCCCTTCCTGCCTTATCCCACCCATCCCATTCACATGCCATCAGATGTTAGAACATCTCTTACCCCTCTGGCGATGGTGTTACCCTGCCCTTCCCTAGTCACACAGCGGGATGAGAAAAGAGGAAGACCCCCCCCCCCCCCCTTGCTGATCCAGGCCCCCACCCAGCAGTGCAGCAGCCTGTTCACATCCCACACCCCCTTCCCCACCAGCCACGGCTGTCACTTCCCCGGGAGAGAATTGCCAGGGAGGTGCCGAGTGTATTTTTAGCTTTGCCGTTCGTGTCTGATAAGTGTTTTGACCTTTTTGAGCAGAGCTAATCGTGCCGTCTGCTCCTCACTCCATCTCAGCTCGTGCTCTGCCTGCCAGGAGCCGAGAGAGGAGCTGCTGGCTCCCCATGCCACCCCAGTCGTGGTGGGAGAGGGCTCCTTGCCTGCGAGTCCCAGGTCTGCACTAGATGCGTGCCCTCTCCCCGGCAGCACACACCGCTTGTCCTGCAGCCTCATACGTGCGCTCTGGGAGCGGGTGTGATTTGAGTCCTAAAGGGATGGTGGGATCAGACCACCTCACCCGTGGGACAGGATGAAGCGTGCTGCGTGGGGATTGCAAAGGTGGTTAGTATGGACAGGGGCTGTGTTGTCCTTGGGCTGGAGCTGCCTTACCATTTTACCTGACATCCTTGTGCTGGCTTTGCTGCCTTGCTCAGAAGTAGCATCACTTTCAAGGAACAAAGTGTGCCTCCACCACCATGCGCAGGTGGTACGCCGGGGCTGTGCCCCAAGGACAGCCTGCCCAGGGATGGCTGTTGGGAAGGAGCTCACATGTCCTGGTGGACACCAGAGCTGAGGTATGGCTGCAAAGTACTCAGGGACAATGTCAACCGCATGGAAACCTCTATCAAAACTGGCTGTGTCAGAAAAGAGAGATTTTGGCCAAACTCCTTGCCTGTGAGAGGTGTCTTTTTGGACATGGGCACAGCTGAGTGGGGGGGAGGTTGCAAATAAATGGTTTCACCTCAATTTCACCTGACTGGGCAGAGAGTGCCGGGAGAGGCAGGGGGTGGCGAGGTGAAATGCTCTGGCACTGCAATGGGATGCCCAAATCCAGCCACCCAGCCATGGAGACACTGGGAGGAAAGTCAGACCTTGTCCATGTGCAGTTCACCACATGGGAAGGGGGAAAGGTCACCTTAATCATCCTGGTCCTCAGCCACTCCCGCAGCCAGTGCCCCAGTGCTATTTTGTTATGATACGATCTTGGCACATCTTCCTCTACCGTCAACATTGATGAATGCTCCCCAAACTCATCTAGACCCCTCTTCCAGAAAAAAAACCCTGGACATGCGGACCACAGCATCCATCCCGCTTGGCGGTGGGTCACAGGGCCGTGTGAGCTGCCTGCTGTGGTGCCCAGGGACAGTGCGCATCCCTGGGGGAGGCCAGGCGTGGGCCAGCAGTGTGCCCGCACCGGGGAGATGCTCTGCGGTGCAGGAGGGAGAGCTGGAGGCAGAGAGGGCAAGGGACTGGCTGGGCAGCTCCCTGCAGTGTGGGATGCTTGCCAGGAGTAGGGAAGAGCTGGTGGGATTTGGAGGCCCATGACGATGGGTCAGTGGCTGATCCCTGCTCGGGGCTCTGCTTGCCCAGCCCATCCTGTCTCCAGCCCATGTCTCTCCTGATAAAGCCTTGCAGAGAGGAGATGCACGGAGCGGACTCTGTGGTGAGGGCAGGGTGGTGCTTCCACTTGGGACCTGCCGATCAAGCTGTGCCCCATGAAAATCCTGCAGTGACGACCAGGAGCTACCCCCATCTGCTGCTCCCCTCTCTCTGCTGCTTCTGCAGACAGCCTGACTATTGCACAGCAAAGCTGCTGGTGCCTCCTGGACTTGCACCAGCCTCTGCCAGGGTCGATTTGGTGCAGAGAGGCTTCTGCAAATCTTTTTTTTTTTTTTTTTTTTTTGTTTTTTTTTTACTCTGGGACCTCCTT
>VXBL01007584.1:794260-838056 GCA_013400195.1 Aramus guarauna | reverse complement strand
GGCAGCCCCCCTGCTCAGACATCCCCCTCCAGTGTGTGTGGTCAGGAATTGCCTTCTGGAGACGCCGCTTTTGCACATCTTCTTTCAAGACTGCATACTGGAGAAGGCAGGGTGAGGTGTGCTCCTGGCTTCCTCAGGGCCAGCCCTGGGAGCCGGGAGGCGGGTTGCTCTGTGGATCACACCAGACAAGCCTCGAGCCCACACTTAAACTTGCTGCCTGGGAAATTAGGCAGAAAATGCTCCGATTGAGTGTGAAGGCCTCCGCTGTAATTTGGAGCGAGCAGATGACATGCACTCATCGTCGGAGGGAGATGAAAGCTTTTAGAGCTGGTGAGCACTAGCAAAATCTGTGAAAATCTCTTTTTTGTCAGGAGTGGTAGATACACAGGCAGATGAAAGACAGAAGATAAAATTAGCCTGTATGCAAGAGAGAGAGAGGGAGAAACAGAGAGAGGGGGAATATTTCTCAGAAGACTCTTGGCAGAGAAGGTTTCTAACACCGCTGACTCAAAGGCAAAGGGGAGTCATGTGTGTGTGTGTGTGTGTGTGTGTGCATGAGAATATACATATGTATGGCTATATTTGGCTGTACTCCCACGGCAGCCTCAGCACCTGGGGCTGATCCTTTTGGGAGCACAAGACGAGGCAGGAGGGAGCCTTCTCTGTGCTGCCTGCACCCATGCCACAGCCGCGCTGCCCCTGCACGATGATCCCGTCATGGGCAGCGTGTCGGCAGGTCTGAGATGCAGGGCTCCTGCACAGGGCAATTCCTGGTGAGGATACAGGACATCCAGCCTTCAACATAGACTCATAGACTCATAGAATCGTAGAATCACAGAATCACAGACTGGCTTGGTGGGAAGGGACCTCCCAGCCCACCCAGTCCCACCCCTGCCATGGGCAGGGACACCCTCCACTAGCCCAGGTTGCCCAAAGCCCCATCCAACCTGGCCTTGAACACTGCCAGGGAGCCAGGGGCAGCCACAGCTTCTCTGGGCACCCTGTGCCAGGGCCTCAGCACCCTCATTTCTTCCTAATATCTACTCTAAATCTACCCTCTTTCAGTTTAAAGCCATCGCCCCGTGTCCTATCACTACATACCCTTTTAAACAGTCCCTCTCCAACCTTCTATGAGAAAACCATGGTGGTGTCCACTGAGCCCAAACTGATGGATACTGTGAATGTTCTGACCAGCAGCCACGCACTCTCTGAAGTAATTTTGATTCCTTTTTTTGTTATTGTTAGGCTGCTCAGATGGAAGTGTTCAGCTCCGGGTTGCAGCAGGGACCAGCTATGCTCAGAGGGGCAGTAGCAGCAGGAGATCCCCAGACCACGAAGTCTGGGTGCCAGTGTTTTGCTGCAGGCTGCTCCAGCTCTTCCCCCGGCACGGAACTGCTCTGGCAGTGGGGCAGGACAGACCAGGACAGCCTCTGTCTGCAGATGACCGATGCTACAGCTCTGATGGCAGGTCCTGCTCAGAAGTCCAAGGCAGTAACATAATCACCTTCAATGTTCCTGCTTTTGCTGCTGGAAAGGAAAGGCGTGCTGGAGGCTCTGCTGCCAGCAGCATCATGAGGGAGAGTGGCTGGAGTTATCTCTGTACCCATGAGGCTGCTGGATCCAAAAGTACCACTGGGGTGAGCAGAGAAGGGTCCCTGCGGGGCGTGCTGATGAGCTGCATCGTGCTCACAGCCAGCCCTGCTCTCCTGACAGGGCCAGGATGCTCTGAGCCCAGCACCCTCCAACAGGCTGTGGGTATATGGAAAAGCAGATGGGGAAAGCCCCTCAGGAAGACCCCTCAGTGCTGCTCAGGACCCTCCTCTCTGTTGTGACCAGCAGCTGGATGATGGCCTTAGTGCTGAGAGACAGAAGAAAGGGAAACTGCTCTCAGATCTCCTTGTTTTCTGCACTGGTGGGTACCAAAGACTAGAAGGGCCTTTTCCCCCAGCCCATGGGTTTTGCTGCACAAGGGCAGCATGTTGCCATCAGCACTGAGGCAGATGTTACACCTAAGGAAGGGTTATGGCCCCCTTGGGAAGCTGCAGCTACAGCAGACCCACCTGCTGCATGAGAATGCTCCTGAAGGGCAACCACCATGTTGGAGTGGGTGCAAGGAGCTCTGTGGTCCAAGACCACCCTCCAAACCAGCCAGACCTGCAGGCAGCAGGGATGCTGTGGATGCTCCCCATCAGCTTGGGGAGCAGAGGCGGGAGGACTTCCCGTTGTCTTCACGATGCAGCCCCAGGAGCTGCAGAATCAGGAGACTCCCTTAAGTTGTACGACACCCACCAGCGTGAGTCAACATGAACATTAATAACAAACAGAAAAATCCTACTGCTTCCTCCCCCGCCTTTCTCAATGTGCTGTCTAGCGGGACACGGGCTTGCTGAGGAGTCATAGGATGGGGGTTCAGGGCCAGGAGTTTGAGTCCTGCTCACCTCCCCATTGCCTCATTACACGAGGACGATGGTGTTGGGAGCGCACTGGGGGATGCAGGCGGTCCCTCAGCAGGGAGGACGATGGATGGGAGACGTTCCTGGGAGCCGTGCATGGGTCTTGGCCCAGGATGGGGCTGGGGGACGCATGAGGGTCTGGTGGAGCGTGCTGCCAGTGTGCAAACGCCTGGAGAGAAGCACAGAGTGCTGCCTGCTCAGTCGTGCAGGCGGCTGAATAAAAGAAATAAATAACCCAGTAGTGAAAAATAAGCACTGGCTAAAGCCTCCCAAGAAGCCGTCTGTACTTCCCAGCTGCAGCCCCCGTTCCCTGGCTCGGCAAACCCTCTGGGAATGACAGCAGGGACTGCAGCTCCTGCAGCCCAGCAAAGACGCAAACCTCTCCCTCCTCCAGTCCTCCAAGTGCTCCGAAATGCCTTTCACCAGCAGAATAATTAGAAATCTAATTCCTATTTCTCCTGCTCAGCTAATTGTCTGTGGACGATTTGATTGTAAGAGTGTCCAGCGATGCAGAATAACCACCTTATTTCTGCTAGACATTGCCTTTGCAATTAGCACTATTGATTGCATCGCTCTATTCTCTCACCTGCCGGATCCCAGGGGACCAGGGCAGCGGCTCTCACCTGGCTCACCCCCCCAGGGTGACGAGGCCGTGCACTCCCTTTTGCAGCACTGTCCCTTGGCCCGTCGTGTCCCATCGGGGTGATGAGCTCTGCTCTCCAGCGTGGCTCCTATGCCGCTCTCTGCACCGCAGGGGCGAACGTCTCTCCCCAGGACTCACAGCCGCGTGGGGGGACACCCAGGAGGGTCTCCCCAAAAACACCAGGGAGCTCCCAGCGAGGATAGAGCGCATCTTTTTGCCTGCTGGGAACTCGCCTCTCTGGCTCGCTAGAGCTGAGAGGGATTTTTTTTCTTTTTTTTTTTTTGGTAAAAACATTAAAATAAAAATTCAGATTTGACAACACCAAAAGGTTCTGGAAGAGTATGTCAATTCTGCTGAATGGATTGTTTGGAGGAAAAAAAACCCCAAAAGATCAAAACATTTCATTTCAGCATTTTCAGAGTGAAATGTTTTGATTTTTTTTTTTCTCTTCCAAATGACTTTGTTTCAAAGNATTTATTAGCATTTCCAGGGATTTTTGTTTGCAGACCAGCTCCAAATGACATATGGTTGTGCTTTCCCAGTCACGAATTAGTCACAAATCTGTTGCCCTGCTCGGGACAGGGACAAAGGTGTCTGGGGGGGGGACTGAAGACCCACTCTGCCCACGGATTCCAGCCCTCCCTGCCAGGGACTGGGACTGACTTTGTCCCCCCAGTCTGCCGCAAGGTCCGCAGCAGACGCTTCTGTGATGATTTCGGAGCCAGCCTGGCTCTGTCCGCCCTTGGCACCACCCGGGGAGANCTTTTTTTTTTTTTGGTAAAAACATTAAAATAAAAATTCAGATTTGACAACACCAAAAGGTTCTGGAAGAGTATGTCAATTCTGCTGAATGGATTGTTTGGAGGAAAAAAAACCCCAAAAGATCAAAACATTTCATTTCAGCATTTTCAGAGTGAAATGTTTTGATTTTTTTTTTTCTCTTCCAAATGACTTTGTTTCAAAGTTTGCCTTAATTTTATTTTTCTAAACATCAAAAAATTTCTGTGAAATGGCTGTGGTTGGAAGAAAATGCATTGGCTTGGTCACAACAAAACCTTTTGTTTAACCCCCACCCCACCCTCCAACAATNTGACTTGTCCCCCCAGTCTGCCGAAAGGTCCGCAGCAGACGCTTCTGTGATGATTTCGGAGCCAGCCTGGCTCTGTCCGCCCTTGGCACCACCCGGGGAGAGCAAGGGCTCGCTGGTGCTGAGAGAAAGCAGAGCTGGGAAAGGAGCTGGACCCGGCTGACCTGTCCCAAGACACTGGGCAAGGCAGGAGCCCTTCTGCCTGTGCTGGTGATGGGCAGCGGCGATGTGGAAGGCAGCTGCCCGCTCGACTCGATGCATCCGGGAGCGTGGAGGAAAAGATGCTTGTCTTACGCAACCCGTTGAATCACTACCTGAACAACCACCAGCTCTGGGCCAAGGGGGGTTTGGGCTCCAAGGTCCAGATGGCTGCAGTAGCGAAGAGCTTTCCAGAGCAAGAGGAAATCGGTGTAAATAGCAGACTGTGCAATTAATTTCACCCACACCAGATTTCTGTCCCTGCAGAATAGGAACAGCCAAAGCGCTCCCTCCAGTCCTGCTGCCTCCCAGTACTGGGAATGGGGGTATCACTGGACCACACGTGCAGGTCCTGGACCCATCTCCTCTCCAGCAGTCCCTGCTTGCAGACCCACCTCCACCTTCCCAGCCCGACGGGTCTGTTAGCGACAACCCAAGCACAGAGGCCAGCCCTGAGCAGGGAGCACCTAGACACCCAAATCTACAGCCGTGATTTCCCGTCAGATGGAGGCAAGAGGCATCCCTGCACAAGTTGTCATCCACCCCATGGCACGTGGGTCTCACGGGTGCTCCAGCACCCCAGGATGGGAGACAACTGGCAGCTGAGCAGGGAGGAGCAGTTCCCAGGGAGGGAGAGGTGCTAGGAAGGAATTAGTGTCTGGATCTATAAAACACTTGGTCCCAATTATTATAATGCACTGATTAGGGGAACTCAATAGTTCTGCTGGTGGTTAATGGCAGTAATTACCCAGATATGACTACAGTGGCAATATTAATAACTCTGGGCCATTAGTATTTGTGAGCAATGAGCAGAATACACATCCATGAGCCTCTTGCTCGATCTGTCTCTCTCCCTCCTACAGCCTTTAGCTGGGCTGGAGAGGGGCTGGAACTCAGCTGCAGAGGAAACAGACCCAGGACCTGGCCAATGTTTTTCAGATCCAGAGCATGGTTGAAACCACATCAGCACAGGTGGAAATGGCCTGTTGTCCTGCAGCAGTGTCTACGTTGAGGCTGGAAACCTGACTGCTCAGAGCAGAAATTACTTGCTTTGATGGTGCCGCTGCAGCATGGGGCTTCTGGCTGCTTGGGATGCCACAGTCTGTCCCCTTGAAGATATGGAGATCTGCTGTCCTGCAACACGGGGCACTTGTCTGACGTGAGCAATGCAGCTGCCCAACCTGTGTGCAATGGGGATGGGAATATGGGCAAGGGGCTGAGGGCTGGGCTCTTGTGCTGGCGTGAGCCCACGTCTGCCTGATGGAGAGGAAGGAGCTGTGATGGATCCACTGCAGGGAGGTCTTCAAAAGCATGATGAATGACCAGGGAGTGTGGGAAGGGCCCCTGCAAGTGGCTTGAAAGAGTTTCAGTGTGAGAGAGGAGAAGGGGAGTGGAGGGTGCAGTTTCTCTCAAGAAGAGGCAGGACAGGGCTGGTGCAGCTAACACTGGAAGCCACCAGGTCTCTTGTGAAGGTATGCACGGAGGAGCCTGCACAGTGCTCTACGGGCATGAGGCCCACAAGCAGCCACTGTCTGCAAAGCCCCCCCAGAGCTGCCCTTCCCCTGCCCCGGGCTCAGCCGAACTTTTGCTTGCTGGTCACTCCACGGAGGGGAAAGGGCTCCCACACAACATACAATTCTTTGTTGCGGCACCCTTTTTACGGAGCACGTTTGCAAGGGCCTCCAGCAGTGGGAGGCAGCTTTTCCGTAACAAGCCCCGGCTGCCCAAAGCACCATCCCCCGGGGTGAGGTTACCAGTGTGCTTGTGGCTGTCTCCTTGCCTTCCCGGCTACCTTCTCCGTCTGCATCTGACTCAGACACACAGCTCCTACTGCCTTGGATCTGTATTCCCCCAGGGAAACCCCTCCAACCGCATGGCCCGGCTCTGACTCCAGCCTTGGTCTGTGGTTTCTCAGCTATTTCTAAACAAAAGGGGCGATTAATTGCTCCCTCATTTGCCCTCAGCAGAAGATAACTATCTCTTTCACCAGCCTCCAGGAGTTCGGCCATGGTCGATGGTGGAGAGAGCAAGGGCGTGCTCCTGGAGAGATGCCTAACCTCCATGCAGCATACGACGCTGCCAGCTCTCTGCTTCCAAAGGCCAGGAGGGTTTGGGGATGGGGACATCCGGGCACAGGGCACCGTGACCAGGTGCTGGTACAAGGGGGCTGCTCACTGCCCCGTGCACTCTGCCAATCCAGCCTTCAACCTTGCTCCAAATACCGCAGGGAAGTTTCCCACTCTGTCTCTCCGGCACAGTTGTAATGATGGGAGTATTTAGCACACGACGCAGTGTATTCAAACACTCCCGCAGTCAGAGACACCCTGTCACCCAGGTGACATGCCTCTTACATGCTGCCAATTTAGCAGCCGCGGCAGCATGACGCCCCTGGAATCTGGGTTAGCGCTGGCAGCCGCTGCTGCCGACAGCCCCGGCTCCGCAGGGAGGAAGGGGTGGGAGCACCCAGCACCCCCGCCACTGCACTGACCCACGGACAAGCCCCCAGCACGCCGGGTGCCAGGCCATGGTAGCCCCCACCACCAGCAGGAGGTTCAAAGGAGGCAGATAGAAAAAAAGGGGAAAAAAAAATAAAAATCTCTAGTTATTTTCCATTGCAAATTTTGTGAAGAAATCTTCTTTTTCTCCCTTTTCCCTGCATTGCCATCAGATTCCCCCTCCCTGCCAAACCCTTTCCTTTCACAAATGAAAAACCCCAAACAAAAGCTGTCAGGACAGAAGATGGTGAAAATGCCTGGCTTTCCAACTGCCAAAGCCTGATTTTCCTAACCAAGACCAGGAACATTTTTTACCCTGAGAATTTCCAGTTTCTTGGTTTCCGTTACAAAAAAGGAAAAGATTTCCCTCAGATCAGCATTCTGCAAAAGTCACCCAGTGAGCGACCAATGTTTTGACATAATTGCACAGTGATTAAACTGTTTGCAGTGGTTTCACTGGAGATGCCAAGGGACAACACCCTGTCCCTGTTACCTCCCCCGGGTTCTTGTATCGTGCCCTGATGCAGGGGTCAGACCCTGGTCTCTGGGGTGACCTCGCTGGCAGCCAGACCGTGCAGGGTTGCAGGCACACCGTGGCTTGCATGGGGCTGGGTATCGGCGAGGACTGACCAACATGATTCACCCTGATTCATCCCAAAGTGACCCGTTCCTGGTTCACATCCATCTGTCGGATGAGATGTGCGTGGGGTGACAGGTTTGGAATTAGGAAACTTCCCATTTATCTTTCATTCAATGCAACGGCTGATGCACAACCTGTAATCAAGCACTGTTTCTGAAACACGAAGCCTCACCTTTCCTTTGTGCTGTGTCGTCCAGTAGTTAGAGCAGTGGATTAGACCAGGGATTTTTTCCTGCCGTTATTTCGTGGCTTTACTTTGTCTCATATTCAATTTTAAGCTTTGTGAAAGGTACTTTTGGCCATTTCCTAATTCCTGCCATTTTTTAATGCGTATCAGCTCACGCATCTTCCTGGGCCAGACCATTGCAAGGTCTGGGGAGTCACAGCACCTGGAGGTGTGAAGGTGGGAGGTTGTGGAGATGTCTCCCAACTCTCCTCCATGTGCACCTGGAGCGTGCTGGGATGCTGCAAATGCTGCATCTTCGTTTCTGCACGCTCTGTTCCCACGCCGTGCCACCTCCACTCCAATCCTGTGGCTGGGGCTTGAAAAGGGATGGATAATTTTATGATCAATAATAACATTGGTAGTTATTCTTGTCAGGAGAAGGTTAATTGTGCCTCCTGCCTAGGGGCACCAGCTGATCACTGCAGGGGCCAGGAAGGCATTTTCCGCCTGTGTTCAGCATTTCACAATGCACAAGGTTGCAG
Organism: Aramus guarauna; assembly: GCA_013400195.1. Lineage (NCBI taxonomy): Eukaryota > Metazoa > Chordata > Aves > Gruiformes > Aramidae > Aramus > Aramus guarauna. The sequence continues at coordinate 829,832 of VXBL01007584.1, read as the reverse complement.
GATGGAGGGTTTAACCATGTGCTGAAGCATCAGGTGCTGCCGAGGGAAGCCGCAGAAGAACATTTCTCTGACCCTGCTGTCGGATGGGTCGTTTGCTGGCATGGGTCCTGCGCAGCGATGCTGCCCCGTGTGTGCTCATTGCACGTTACCCACTCACAGCCACAGGACCAGCCTGGGATGAGGAGGGGGGGAAGCCTGTGCGTGCTTCCACCACGATGGGGTGTCTTGGGGGGTCACCCTGGATGCTCCAGCCTGACGCAGGGGCACGAGGGATGCCCAGAACCCCTGCGGGGCAGAGGGAGGTGTCTCCACATAATCGTGGTGGCCAAGCAGCCGGCCCCAGCCCTGGCGCAACTCCGTGTTGCAGTAAAATTTTATGACTTGTGGCTGTCACGAGGATAAAGGCTGTTGCGCACCCAGCAGTGAGAACAGCCAGAGGCTGCGTAGCTGTGAGCATCCTCCCCCCATATATCCCAGCAGGCAACAGCTCCAGTACTGGGCTGTGCTGGGCAAGGGGATTAAGACAAGACTTCTCCTACACTGGAAGGCTAGCAATGGAGTCAAAAGTTAGGAACCTGCTGATCACAAGAAATACAGCAGAGAGACCTCTGTGCCTTTGCACAGCTGGCAGGGACGTGGTCCTGCATGTCTGTCTGTCTGCGAGCCCCCCCGCGCTCTCTCACTGTCCATTCCCAGACATCCCCACCTCCCCTTTCCCTCTCTTCTCCCTCTTGCATTTACAGTCTGTGCCCGTGGCCTCGTCTCCAGCCTCGCGTGTGACCTACTTACGCACACAGCCCCAGTTCTTGCCTTTTCTCTCCCGAACAATGATGCCATCCAAGCTGCCGTGCTGCGTGCTCCAAGCACAATGAGAATGGGTCTCGCGGAGCCTTTCACCGAGCTCGCGTCGCACCGGCCGGTGGGTGCTGAGCTTCTGGGAGGAGGCTCAGCACCCTGGCTGGTCTGGATGCTGCCCAGGGCTCTTGTCCTGGGGTATACCCAGGACGGAGCCTCCTGCGCCGCAGCTGGCAGGCAGGGGAGAGCAGTGCAGGCAGGAGCGGGCTGTGCCTCTGCCTCCCAGGCTGCCTGCAGACAGCAGGGACAGCAAGGCAGCCTGTTCCGAGTGCTCAGAGGCCGGGTGCTCAGACCAGGCTTTCTCCCAGCTGTGCCTGAGGCCAACCTGCAGCTGCACCAGCTGTGCTCCCCCCATGCCGATGCCAGCCTGACGGTTCCCCATGGCGAGGGACCACAGAGAGCGAGATGAAGCCATTCCCCCTCAGAGGCTCCTGCTGCAACGAGAAGCAGGTCTGAACTCGGGGAGCAGAGATCCTCCCTGCCATGCTGAAATTGGGTTCAGGACAGAGCTGTGGGAGAGGCAGGTGCCACGTCTGTCACTGGAAGTGATGCTGGTCGGACTCAGTCCCAGGAACAGGTTTGGGTGATGGGGACGTGGTGGCCTGGCAGCAGGCAGGATGGGTGCCACAGCGGCTGGATCAGGGCTGCTGCTGCTTACTCTGCTCGGTGCTGTGGGGATCCTGGGGGGAACAGCTGCTCCGCAGAGTGAGCATTGTTTCTCTGGGGAAAGCCATCTCCCTCAAAAATCCCACGGGCAACAGGGGGAGAGCTGCTGCACCATGCACACAGGCATGCAGAGAGCGTGCACAGGCATGCACACACACACACAGCGCGTGCACAGGCATGCACAGAGGCAGATCGTGCTGTGCAGATGTGCACCCATGGGTGCAGGCTCTGGGTGCTAAGGATGGAGCTGGCATTGCGGGGCAGGAGGCTGTGCCGGCTCAGCCGCAGCAGTGGCTATGGGAAGTGCTGGGGCTGGTGCTGCCACACACAAGTGCTGCTCCGTGGGTCTATAAACCAATGGTGACCGGCAGCGGTGTGCGAGGATGCCCATACTCAGGCCCAAGCTCAGGCTGCCTACGGGTGCCTCGAGAGGAGGGGGCTCCCCACCTCTGCTAATGGGAATAATAAGGTAATTATGGGCTGTATAATCAGCATGAAGGCAGGGCCTTGTTGCTATGCAAGTACTGAGTCAAGAGATGCCCCTGTCTCCCCTTGCACACCTGATAAATCTCTGGAGAAATGCTCTCCTGAGACTTGTGGCTACTCTGGGCTGGCCCTGCTGCTTGTTACAGAGCCAAGAAAACCATTCATCCTTCCTTCATCCACCACTGTCTTCATCAGCTCTGTGATGGGGAGCCATTGAAAGGGGTTTCCAGCCCAAGGAAGAAGGCAGAGTTCCCGTGTGCTGCGGTTGTGTCGGCTCGTATTTGGCCGCAGAGCAATGCCAGGCAGCTCCTGTGTGCTTGGCTTGAGATTTCCACTGGCACATAGAGATGAGAAATTATTTCAGCCCCACCTTTCCCCCCGAGACATCTCCAGTCCCGTATGCCTGGGGCTGTTGTGCGCACAGGGATGTCTGAGCCAGGGATGGGGGCTGCGGGGAGCTGGGGTGACAGCTCAAATCACCACCTACCTACCACGTAGTGCTGAGGGTCCCATCACACCCAGGCTGCACTTCCAGCCCCAAGCAGAGACCTGTTGCTGTCACCGCACAGCCCCACTGAGCAGAGATCGCCCGGTGTCGTGACACAGCATCGCCTCAGCGCCTTTTTTACATGCCATGCGTAGTCCCAGGCTGCTTCCCCCCTGCCTCTGCATGCCATGGCTGGCTCCTGACCCCGTGCTGAGGCAGGGGGGAGCCAGGATCCGTCCCCTGCCCGCAGCCACGCCACCGCACCACGCTGCTCTACCACCGCAGAGGCAGGGCGCAGAGCCTGACAGGGGCTGTAAATTGTCAGGCCCCGTAAAGCATTTAATGATTTTGAATTTATCTGCATCGATAAATACATGACAAGGTAACAGTCAAATAAATACCCATTAGTGCACTCACTCTCTTTTTTTTAATTACGAGCTCTGGTGTAACCAATCATTTTCTGCTAAGCAAGCGCTCCAGGAAATCTTCATTAGCACCAGCCCCGGCTGTGGCGAGCTCTGCAGCCTGGGGAGGAGGCAGCAAGGCAGGAGGGGGGTTTGGCCCCAGCTGCATCCTGCTCTCACCCAGCAGAGGCAGAGAACCTGGCTGCCGCTGGGTTTTCGGGGCATCCACCCCCTTGCAGAGCGGGCTGCAAAGGACTGCTTTGCTGCTGTGCAACAAGACAGGCTTGTGGAGCTGAGCTCTGTCCTGCGGGGACTTGCTGCTCAAGCCATGCTGGCACTGCCAGGTCTCCTGCCTTCCCCTGCCAGACCTGGTGATGCAGTGGGGGGAGCAGGAGGCTTGGACGAGGACGGTGAGACCCGCTGCTCCAGGCCAGGCTAGAGGTAAAGTCAAGGGAGGGGGGTTTGCAGCAGTGATCCTGGCTGAGGGCTCTGCACACCCCAAGGGCAGCATTTTCTGGAGGCAGATGCCAGGTTGTCAAAGCATGTAGAGAGAGGGGTGGATCTCATCTGTTTATGGGTCTTCACTGCTTTCGGGCACCCCTCACCACTTCCCTCCACACTGACTAAGCCAGGAAGTGCTGGAGGAGTGCAAACCACTCGGGTCAGCATCTCAGAGCAAGCCTTGCTCTGGCAGGTGTGCCCAGCTCAAGAGGGGTCATGAAAAAAACATAAAAATGCTGAGAGACAGGACTGGGCAAGTCTACGGGCTGTGAAATCCCAGAGCACCAGCTTTGCTGCTGCAGAACGACCTCCTGCGTGAGCCGCGGTGCTGCCACCGACAGCGCTTGCTGCCAGCGATAAGGAATAGACACAGGCAGGAGGAGCAGGGTAAAATACAAGTCCCTGGCTGGCGAGGCCCCAGCAGGGATGGAGCAGGGTCAGGGTCCGGCCAGCCGCTCTCCCTGGGCACGGAGCCGGGGCACAGGTTGGTAAAGGAGTGGAGTCGAGGGCAGAACCTGCTCTGTCCCTTTCGAGAATCCCTTGCATTAATCTTCCCTCCATGTCAAACCACTGGCTCAGAGAGGGGGCAGAGGGAGAAACTGGCTCCTTAGCTCTGTCTTATTTCTGTCTGGCAACATTTTTCCAGCAGAGCAGCTTTTAAAATCTGAACATCTCCTGGGAACATGTCGATCCTGATGATTTTTTTCTATGGAGAAGTGTCAAATCAAATGATTTCAACTTTCACATTTTGTTTCAATAATGTCGAAAGTATTCTTTCCAATGAGAGACGAACATTTCAATTTGACATTATCATTTGGTTTCATTCCATTTGGGCTTTTATATTATCGTGTTACTTCAAATCTACATTTCTATTCTATCTAGCATTCTACTGTTTAATGATTCAGCAGCATCAAAACCCAGCTAAACATTTTGATATTTCTGAGTGGAATTTTCCTCCCCCCCAAAAATTTATACGCTGTGGAAAAGTCTGCACTGGGAAGACTCGAGGTTCCCAGGGGAGGGAGCTGCCATCTTGCAGCTGGCTCTGGCTGCAGGGAAGAGCATCGTGGCAGAGGCAGCAGCAATCCAGGGGCACTTCGTCCTATGCTGAAACCAGAGGAAGGACACCAGATGTGACGTGCTCCGTGCTGTACAGCCATAAATAGTGAGTGGCAGTGCTGGCAGGGAGGAAGGTGAAGACATTGTACGCAAAGTGGAGAGAAACTCGTCCATAGGAGTTAGGAAAGCGAATGCCCTTGTTACCCAGAGGAGCTCCAGGAAGAGTCTGTTGCCTCTGGAGAGCAGACAGGCTGGATGCAACAGCCAGGTCCATGTACCAGGGGATGAGCGGCAGCACACAGACAGGTTTTTTTTGAGGGGCTCTACATGGGTTTTTGTTTGGGGAGTGATGGAGAGGAGCCAGGTCTTTCCCTCCATGAACCACCAGCCTCCAAGGGCTAGGACATGGCTCTGCTTCCCAGCACCAAGGGAAGGTTTGACCTGCTTTCTCCTTTGCTGGAGCACCTTGGGTGGAAAAGGGACTGTGGCTTCACCATCTTATCTGGGCACAGACTGTATTTCCCCCCGATGAATCAGTGTCACGTCAGGTCTCACACAGCTGGTGCCCAGGGCTGTGTGCTGGGCTGGAGCCCTTTCCCTGGAGGAGGCAGCGTGGCAGCACGCCCTCCCGTCCCCAGGCACTGCCCCTGGCTCCACGCTCTGCAGAGATGGCTCATCCTTCCCCTGGGCAGCAAGAGCCCGCGGTGGGATGCTGGGGTGCCCTGCTGCCTGCGTGCCACCTGCTCCCTGCATGCAGCCTGCCAGGCTCCTGTCTCTCGCTCACTGGCATCCCTGTTGTTAGCAGGATAGATTAAAAGCTGGTTTAATGGATATTTATGATCCCCATCACAGTCTTTTACTGCCTGTCCTTTCACATTACAGGCAGTGCTGCCGCCACGTGCCCAAGCAGCAGATGGGGATGTGGTCTCTTGGTCTGCATGGGGGGGGCTGGCTGCCTGGAGCCATCAGCATCCCCCTGACAGCTCCAACAAGTGCTTCGGCAGACAGGTACCACTGTGCCTATGGACTCAGTGTGCATCCACCCCACTGACCTCACAGGAGAACCATCCATAAGTGCCCTCCTATGCCTTTTGATTCCTACCCACCAGATGGGGAAACTGAGGCAGAGGGGGGAAGTTGAGCAGATATGCCATTGGCATTGCAGCCAGCAATTCCCCCCAGCACACAGGGTTGGGTGCTGGCACACACTTGTGCACGTGGGCCCAGATGTGTGCATGGCCAGGCATGCGTGTCAGGGATGGCATCTGAGAGAGGCTCTGGGCAATGGCACAGCGGCCGTGTGTGGGGTGAGTGCTGAGCACAGCGGCGTGGGGCAGAGGGACAGCAGGTACTGGCAAGAGGCACGGGTAAAAGCCAGATGTGCGGGAAAGTGCCTCCCTTGGCATTTGCTGAGCACAGCCTGCTGCCTTTTGAAGCCGGTGATGCTCTTGGACTACATGGGAAACCCTAATTGAATCCCCAATCTCCCTCTCACTGGCTCTAAATGAAACTCCCTCAGGATAGCATATTAAACTTGACCTGTGCACCACCTCCAAGATTAACATCAGAGGAGGAAGAATTAAAGGTCTGTGGAGGGCAGCGCAAGGGAGGAGGCAGGCGTGTCTCTCCTCTCCTGCTCCGGGAAGGGGTGGAAGGGCAGGTCTCCGGGGAGGTGTGCAGTCCAGCACGCTCTGCACACTGGAGGAGTGCGGCAGTCCGAGCATCGCACTTGCTGGCAAAGAAAGTTGATGTTCTCCTTCCCCGGTGCAGTGATAACACGAAAGGCAAAAGAAATCCCCTCCAAGGCAGCAGGGGAAACCAGGCATCATTTTCTGTGCCACAGCGCAGATGCTGCTGCTGGCCTTGCAGAGTCCTGCAGCCCACGGGGGGTCAGAGCAGCTGGGGCTTTGCAAACACCAGGGACCCAGCTGGGGCAAGGAAGAGCGCTGGGGGTGTGAGGAGGGCTTGCACCCAGGGTCCCAGCAGGCATCTGCTCCCTTCTTCACTCTGCACCACAAGCTGGGCTACTCTGGGAAGTTGTGCACACACACTGCCTCCCCATGGGCCATGCGTCGGCCACGTCTGGGTCACATCCAGCCAGTTTTCTGGGGACCTGAGAAACAGCTCTGCTTAGACACACTGCAGAAGGAAAAGTCTGCCCGAGGTGGGCCCAAAATGCACCTACATCTTCCTGTGGATGGGAATCACGGGCCTGATCCTGCTCTCCCTGAGCCCTGCCAGCAAGGGAGAGAGCGTTTTTGCACCAGCATCATGCTCACCCCATCAGCGAGCAAGAGACACCGCAGGCACTTACAGCTTTCAAGAGCTGACAAGCTTGTGAGAATGAAAAGTTCAAAACCAGTGCTCGGGACGTGTAAGTGTCTGTGAAACTAACTGCCATTTGGGTCGGAGCACGCGTGCCAGGACCCGTCTCCTCCCGCACGGTGTGCGCCTGGAGAAAAGGTCACCCTTCAGCAGGCTGGAGCCACCCAGCCTCCCCCGGGTGGGGGACTCGGCTCTCGCTCCTCTTAATGAGGTGACCTTCGCATCAGCGGACGCGAGCAATTCTCCCTGAAGAGTCGACAGGTCAAATTAAGCAGATGTTTTATTCTGCCCCGTCTCCGGCTGTTGGAGATCGTAGCGCAAGACGGACGGAAGCTGAAATGAAGGTGTTGCTTGCTTTCCTTCCTCCCTTATTATTTTACAGACTGTAAATGACTGGCAAGCTTCTCAGATGTTTTGTCTCAAGGCAGAATTCATCTAGCTCCAGCCCAGGAGTGTGCAGTGTGCATGTGTGTGCATGCACGTGTGTGCTGCAGTTAGGAGGAGCTGTACAAAGGGGGACACCAGTGCTCCCCAGCTCCTCTCCAGGCTCCCAGGGCAGGCACATTTGTTGATCGCCAAATTGCTGACACTGCTGGGAAAAACTTTGCAACCCTATGCAATATGCAACCCTAAGCCTGTTCAAGCCAAGAGCAGACCCTCCTGCCACCAGATTTCACAATTGCCCCTTGGAATTACTCTGCCTTCAGCACTGGAGCAGCCTCAACCTCTGGTGAGATCCCTGGGGACAGCAGCTATCTGAAATATGCTATGGAGCTCCTGCCCGCCTGACCCGACAAGGCCTGTCTTGGCTCTTCCCCAACCCAAATGCCTTGAGTTGGCTCTTCTCAACCCAACAGGGCTGCACTGACCCTTCTTTACTCGACAGGGCCCCCATTGACTTTGTCAACCTCACCGAATGCCATGGCCCCTTATAGGATGTTCACCCTGACAGCAGACAGGTTGTTTGCAGTCTCCAGGAAGGAAAGAGATGGCAATCATGCTGAGCAGTGATAAAGGAAAGTTCATGGGACACAGTGAGGAGTCAGCTGGGTACATTGGGATCTGTGGACAGATTCTAGACACCAGTGTAGGGCAAAGTGTGGGTAATGAAAGATAAGAGCAAGGCAAGAGCATCAAGGCTAGTTTCTGGCCACACTGAAAGAAGTTTCTAGGATGGGTTCCTGCCTCTTACAGTGAGTAGGAATTTCTCTTGGGCTTAGTGTAGGTCTGACTGGAGAGCACTCTGGTCCGAGCTTGTGTTTGGCAAGGGAGACAGGGAGCTCTACATCTCCAGCCAGGGGCTGACTGGAAGCCAGACTGCAGTGGCAACATGGGGACATTTAGGCCTTGTGCAGCCTTGAAAACTGCTAACAAGCTTCTCAGGAGTCACAAAATGTAGATGCTATTTCTGTCCCTTCATGAACGTCCACAAAGCCTCAGGACACATCTCTGCAGCCAGGCAGCCTCAGGCCAAACCAGAGACATGGCTGCGGCGCCAGAACTGGGCCAAGGAACAGCCGAGCATCAGGGAGTTGGGATGGGAACATGAAGCTTAGAGCAGCCAGGGAATATATCAGGAAGTATTCATTACACGCTCTCCAGTGGAGCACAATTCACTGAGGGCATCAGCCCACCGTGATGAGGAGACCAGCCCAGTGCTGGAGGCCAGACTTGAGCAGGGAGAGACCTGGAGAACTGCTAAGGCCAGTGATGTGCAAACACAGAGTGCAGCCAAGCACAGGGTGCTATTATGTTGGTATCCTGGGAGCAGAGCAATTTCTTCAGATAGATTTATCCTGCCACAGATTGGTCCCCGCAAAAACACTGAGTGTACAGAGTCCAGGACTGGAAAATGGAGCCCTCCATTCCGTGGATGCATTAGTGGAGCCCCTGGGCACTGCCAAGCTGAGGACCCAGCAGAGATGAAGGGGAACAGCTTCTCCCTATTGCCCTGCATTGCAGTGGGACTCTTGCCAGGAGAAGTCACCCAAGACATTCCTCAAACAGAGGTGAATCTGAAACTGCCTGTGCAGCAATCCATGGGGCTCCCCACACTGCCAGACTTTGCAAACATGCATTGTGTGTGTGACCAATATCCCAGGGAATTCTCTGAGCAGGGACCATGGACCCTAGTCCGAAAACTTTACTTGCAATGGGTTGGTTGTGCCAAGTTGCAGCAGAGTCAGAATTGCCAGGGCCCATGTAGCATTTGCTTTGGCACAACCTCCCTAGCATCCAGCAGAAAGCAGCCCTGGTACCTGCTAGACATTAGTGCCCCAGCTGTGCCCAACTGCAGGCTGCAAACGTGGAAGCACAGATATTTGCAGGGCTGGCTCAGCACAGAAAGCCAATCTCTGTCCAAGGTAATTCCCACAAAGAGGGCAACAGATCCTGACCTCCCTCTTCCACCACAAATTCACTGTCTAAACTCAGGCACTTGTCTATAAGCCAGGAGGAAATTCTGCCTTCTGGGCTGTATTTAAAATTTCATCTTCTTAGGAGACCTGGCTGCTAGGCAGAGATGATCTCCATGGAGAAGATTGTTGTAAGACCATTTCTGGAGGGACAAAGAGCCCTAGAAACCACAGCATGGAGTCACCAAAATGCCATGGGCTGCTGTTGAGTCTGCGATGAACTGGGCCAGCTCCAACCCCACTGAACCTCACCCTCTCCCTCACTGAAACGTGGCTCTTCCCACGGACCATGGTGCTCTCTGGACCAGACAAGCCACCCGTCCTGCCTATGGTTCATCGTCCTCCACATTTAGCCATCTGCTTCCCACGTGTGCTTCATCTCCAAGCCCCACAGCATCTGTCCTGGCCTCAGCTCTGTCTCCCTAAAAACCCCAACCTCCCTCATCCTAGGCTGCTTTTCCTCCCTCACCCCAGCACCCAATGCAGTCGTGAACATCTTTTGGCATGGGAGTGGAGTGCTGTCCTTAGGAGGGGGTAAGATGTGCGCAGTGGCTGCTCTGGCTTTCCACCGGGAAGCAGCCATAGGAACCTATGCAATAACATCACCTTGTCAGAAGAGAGACAGGGATATCCCTTCGGGCCCTGGTGAGCGCTTGCAAGAGCCGGTCTGTGCTTCTCCTGTGACAGCAGTCAGGGTCGAGATGAAAAGGACTGGGGGGTAAAGCAGCCTGGGTTTGTTGTGGTGTTACTTCCCAAGGGGGTGGGTAGTGGTGTGGGTGAGGAAAGGCAAGAGACTGCAGCAGCAGCCAGAGCAAATGGTTCTTTATTTTATCTCCAGGATAAAAAGGAATACGGAAACCAGGTTCCTAAGATGAGGTGCCTTCATCTCGCTGCACAGTGTTTGATCATTTTAGATGTTTTACAAGGAGGTGTATGGTTGAATTATCATTAGAGGAGGCGATGGAGCTGAAGAGTAACAGAAAACTTCCCCTATGGTGACCTGGACTCACGTTATGTGCTTGCAGGGAGAAGAGCAGGATAGCACAGGAGCTGGCATGGCTCTCAACCAGAGAACCAGGAGGCAGGAGCAGCTCCCGAGCCCTGCGGCAAGATCTGGCTGAACTCAGCTGTCCAAGAGCTTTTCTGTACTCTTCATGCTCAGAGATGAGTCTGGGAGTTTGCAAGAGCAGCAGTGCCACAGCTTTCCAGCTCCCCTTCTCCTGTCTGGGGAAAGGGAGCACAGAGTGAAGAAGAGAAATATAACCCAGGTACATCAGAGACTTCAAACCCAAGAGAGGATGAAGGATTGCTGGTGGGAAGCCAGCACAGCACGATGTGGGTCTGTGTTGGCTGGGGTGGTGGGGCCAATGTGCTCCTGAGGGGGGGATCCCATCGGTGGCTGGGGTCCAGAGCAGTGGCATGTAGCTACGAGGACAAAGGGATCTTGGAGCCAAGGATCCTGGGGCTGGGAGTGCTGGCATCCCCAACAGAGTGGGAATTCTCGCCTCTTTTTCTGCATCAGTGCCCCTAATCATCCATCCATCACCCATCCCTTCTGTCCTGAGTCCTCCAGCAGGTGTAAGGATGGATGGCATGCCTGAAATTGCCAAAGTCTGCTCTGTGTGCATGCTTGCTTAGCAATAGAGCAAGTGCCATTTCCAGAGCCTCATTAGTATTTGCATTGTTGCATGGCTGTCTAAGAGAAGTAGCAGCTAAGTGAGCCAGTCAGATCTTGCTAATTTGCATGTTAATGAAGCCCACAGAACACAGCTTAGAGAGACTGGCAAGTAGACCTCCAATTGATAGATCTATACATGCAGCCTGTATATGCTTTAGAGACACAGCAAACACTGTAGGCAGACACCCAGATGGCTAGAGAGACAGACAAACAGATGGCTACATACAGACTTACTGGATGTGGGTAAAAATTTTTGTGGAGAGAGGTAGGGTGAAGCACTGGAGAGAGGGGGGAAGGATAGAAAGATGGATAGATGGATAGATAAAAAATATGACTGGAGAAACAGATTAGTCAAGGATTGTGAACATGCTTGGAAATTAGAATCTTATCAAGTTTGTTTGTTTGTTGGGGTTTTTTTGGTTTCTTTTTTTTTTTTTTTTTTTAAAAAAAAAAAGGTTCTGCATAATCACTTGAGAGCACAGGTCCCAGTGGGGCTGTATTTACATCTCTGCATTGGATGATGCTGCCTTGTGGTGCAGCAGGGGATGGGCATCCGGACAGACATGGCATGGCTGGTGGACAGATGTACATGGGGTCTGGCTGCTTAGTAAGCAACTGCCCAGCCCCGACTTTGGAAGGGTGCAAGGACTATCCAGACACTGCTCTCCTTAACCCTCCCTTGGAGGACTGGAAAAGTTGCAAACAAGATTGTTACTGAAAGATATATATATAAATACATACATATTTATATGAATTTCTAGTGCAAGTGAATCGAGTCACATGTCAGCCATGAAAGGCAGCAGTTACAGCTCGTAGGGGAGCTGGTGAACAAGGAAGCCCTCATCCTTCCCTGGGAAAGGGGCTCCAGCAACCCAGAAGGCACTCCTGCAGAAAGGTTGGTACAGTGTGATACTGCCAGCCTGGGGATCCAGGGTGAAGAGCCAGGAGATCCCTACTCTGAGCATCGGTGGCCCAGCTGTGACATCCTGCATCCACACCTCCACCTCCATGGGGACCAGTGCTGCCAACACTGGTCCCTAGCTGGGAGAGCAGAGGGGGGAGTTGAGTGTGGGGAGATATCACAGCATCTTCCAACAAACCCCATCTCCTGGAGGGTTAGGGCTGGGACACCACATGGACAGATGACACTGGACCAAGAAGGCAGCACTGTCTCCCTTCGCCAAGGAGTCATTTGTCCCAGCAGTCCTTGATTTGGCCCTGGATAGGGTTGGCTGCCCTATATCATCAAGCTGGAGCTACCACCCAGTCCATCACAGGTACTCAGGAGACTGACAGTCATAGCAGCATCTCCTCTCCTGCCTTTGTTTGCCCTCCTCTTGCTCTGTCTGCATGTTTTCTGCTACAAGGGGCACAAGCTGCAGGCAGGGCAGGCAGGCACGCACCCTGCACCGGGCAGGGAGGATCCCTGCAGGTTTGCAGCTGCAGCCATAGAGGAACAAATCTGGATCCACAGGGCTGGGGTGTTTTGGCTCCTTGTCCAACGGTGTCAGAGGACTGTGGGCATCTCTGGACATTGTTCAGGCTCACCGGGAGAGGAGGGTCAGCCCCCAAACTGCAGCAGTGGCTCTGGGTTTTAATGCAGGCTGCCCTGGAGCCCAAGCTCTCCCTGTTCACATGTCCTGGGTGGTTGAATGCCAGGCAGGGCTGGAGCAACATGCACAGAAGCCAATGCCTTGTCCCTGGTCTCAGGTGGACTCAGATGCCCCTTGGGCTCTGCAGAGGCCACCATGCTGCACAGGGGTGCTGCAGGCAGCTGGCAGGAGCATGACAGGGGAGCTGAGGGACCGCTTGGGGTTCAGTCAGCATGGACAAATTCCCATCACTGATACTGGTATCTCATGCCCAGCAATTACAGGGGGAGGAGGAGGCAACTTCTGCCCAGGACGGGGCTATGTGGAGGGCTGGCATGCAGCTCCGTGACGGCGCTGCCAGGTCTCACACGGCTCTGATGTCTGATGCGTCACTCAGCACAGCCGGGCCCCTGCCATGCCCATTAACTGCAGCGCTGATGCGGATCGGCCCTGAGTCCTGACAGCCCCTGCAGAGGAGCATGACAGGGCTGAAATGGGGAGCACAAGCACAAATTACAGATCCCCCCACCGAATCATCCACAGTCCCTCCAGAGCATCCCAGAAGTGGGAGGGACCAGGGACAGGACCACGGCATCCCAGAGCATCACTGCCTTGCAGCACTCTGAGCTTGGATATCTCCTTCCATGGCTGCTTCCACCCAGCTCCTCCTCATTAGTGCTGGCAAAAGGCTTTGAAATCTCCAGCTGGAAGAGCCCATAGACACGCAGAACATTATTAATTCATGGCAATGATTGTTTTGGTGCCCTCGGCTTTGCATCGAAGTTCTCACACCCCACGCTCTCCGGGGCCTGGGGTGCCTTGGACACAAAGTCCCCTGAGCTATCAAGGCCACATCGCATAATCGAGGTGATGCCTTGACAATCCGTCCCTATTCTGCAGGCGGGATTTGTATGCAGCAGGGAGCCTGGAGCCGGGCGCTCCTGTGGGAATCGATGGCGGTGGATTAGAGGCCATTGATGGCGGGTAATCACCCCGCACCACAGTGTAGGAATTTGGCTGGTGGGATTGCTCTGCAGTGTCTGCTCAGGAGGGCTCCTCCCTGCCTCTTTCTTTTGCAGCATTTCAAAGGATCCCTGTGAGTTTTGTGGAAGATGTCCTGCACTGTCTTTGGGCTATCCCCGGAGCAAGAACAAAAGCAGGCAAAATAATGCTGAAAGGACCTGGTGTGATCCAGCCCTGGCTGCAAACAGCTCCACACCTGTGTCTGTGGGAGAGAGGGAGATCTGGCAGGTCCGCAGGTGGCCATCAGGCTGGGCAGAGGTGGTGATGGCTGGTGCAGAGCTGGGGAGGTGTCCCAGCCATTCAGAGCCCCTGTGGTGGCTTCCTGGGGCTTATCACAGCTTTGCCTGGATTTCCCAGGCAGGAGAGGATGGGCAGACCCAGGCAAGCAGACCCTGGGATGTGGAGGCTCTTCCCCAAATCCCCACCTCCCTCCCGGAGCATCCTGCCATCGCTGGCAGTCCTGGGTGTGCGAGATGACAGCTCTTATCCACAGACAGGTCTGTTCTCTCCTCCTTCCTGTACACTGAACCCTGGGCTATTTACAGCATTTTTTCCAGTGTTTCTGAGTGGCTCTCAGAAAGTTTCCATCTCCATTTCAGATGGGAGGTGCAGCACTTGGCAGCATTGTTCAAGAGTGTGTGCACGCCTGTGCGTGTGTGCAGAGGTGGATCTGCACTTGGGAGTGCAAGGTCTGTGTATACACGTCGGTGTGCGAGTGCATCGGTGGATACGCTGAGAAACGGGGTGACAACAGGGCTCTGCTCAGAGACACCCGCTGAAGAACCAGCCATTGCTGACAACATCCGCAGTTTTCTCTTACTGATGCTGCAAGTTTTCTTTTATTTTGACTCCCCAAAGACTTTTATCAAGAAAATTTCAAGCTCATGAACCCAGCTAGTGAATGTAGATGCCAAGAGCAACTGCTCCTACCAGGGCACCTGTGTTAGGGCAGAGCTCTGTAGGGACATCATGTGGGGAACCTCCATTTCAACCCAATTTGGGAATTCGGAGGCTTGCTTCCATCCCATAGGAAGGAGGGAATAACTTGAACTTCTGGCTGCTCTTCCTACCTGGTGTGAGGACTTCAGCCAGCCACATGGCCATACCCTGTTTCCTCCGGGTGAGACGAGATCCTGCCCACATCCTGCCCATGGACACCCAGGCCAGGGGTTTGCACCTAAACAAATGCTGGGAGCAGCAAGTGAGACATCCTCGCTGCTGTGGCTGAGTCTAGGACACAGGAGCCCGCAGTGTCCTGCAGACTGGGACCACTGGCACCCTGGGCATATGTCAGCCCTGAGGTCCAGCATCGTTTGGAGATCTTGATGCTTGTGCCTGGCAGGAGAGCTGAGGTGCATCATCCCACCAATGGAGCCAGGCTTTCAGGCACAAGTGTCTCTAATTATTAATTAGCTGATGAGGGTTTATTGCGTCTTAGTGCAGCTCTCCTGTTGCCTATGACACTTACTGGCAAAGAAGGGGAGAGAGGGATTGATGCTCCTGTTGCTCACACATGTGCAAGCATTGTTGTGCAGGAACAACTGATCTACAGAGCCTGCAAGCCCTTGTCCCACGCTGGCAAGGGGGGTCGGGGCTATAACGCATCCCTCAGCGGGAAAGCCCAGCCCTGTGCTGGTTATCTGGCCTGACTTAACCCTGCTCAGCGCTGTTCTCCATCCGCACAGGCTTCAGCACATGCAGGATGCCTTGGCCACATCATGCCCTCACCAGGGTTTCTCTGGGCAAGGATGAGTCTGGGGGGAAATAAAGGAGCTGGTCCCCAGACATGTCCCTCTCCTGGCCCTGATCCAGAGGAAACCTGCTCCCAGCTGCCTCTCCGCAGCCGAGAAGGGCTCCATGGGAGCTGCAAGCCGGCTGCGCTGCGGTCCACATGGCAGCGAGCCGCTCTGCCCAGCCCCAGCTCCGGCAGCTCTGTGTCATCCCTAAGTGAGGTGGTCCCTGCTGTGATCTCAGCTCCGCTCTCTGATGCCTGGGCAAATCGGGGGAGGTCCCACTGGCTGCAGCCACCGTGGTCAGGAGCTGGCCGGGATGACCCACGCTGCTGACTCAGCCCGTGCTGGGCTGCTGGCATGGGCTGGCAGAGGGAAGGGTTAAGTGCGATTGGGAGGCTCTGACATTTTGCTAATGTGCTGTGTTAATTGATTCGCTCATTTCCATTTGTTCCTGTTAAAGAGAGACAGATGAGAGTGGTCCTGCAGTGCAGCGACTTGGCAGGGAGCGTCTCCGCTGCGTGCAGATGTGCTCCTGACTCATTTATTACCATCAGGCCTCCAAGCTACCAGCGAGCCCGAGCATCGCGTGAGGTTGCTTTCTCCAGGACCAGAGAAGAGCAAAGCAGCAAACCCCCAACTTGCCTCCCGGGGCACGAAGGCCACGTGCCCCATCTCAGCGCAGCCTGCACACGCTGAACCCGGCTGGGGAAGGGGAAGAAAATGCTGCATTTGGGACAAACGAAGGGACAGCAGCCTGTTTGGAAAACACATGGCCCAGGAAAGAGCTGGACTGACTTTGGTCAGCATGGCCCTAAGAGAAACATCAGCCATTTCCTTGGCAGCGGCTTTTGACGTAGACCAGTTACAGGTACCAGGAGACTTTGGTCCAGCCTGTGGCCAGCCCAGGTGTCCCAGCCCCAGCATCATCCAGTTCAGCAAGCTCCACTGAACTACAGGACCAATATTATCAGCTTTAGAGATGAGAGGCGGAGGCCAGGCACAGGCAGGTGTGCAACTTGCCAGAGGTTGTACAGACAGCAGGACGCTACTCCCTGCAAGGGACATGGCCCCGTGCACAGCCTCCTCACATGCAGCACGCCAGGGCGTGCAGGGATACAGGCAGCGGCAGCGCCCGGGGGGAGCCGGGGTCATAGCATGTCCTTGTTCTTACCTGCAGCCCTGGAAATTGGGGGCCAGCTGGCTGTAAACCCATGCCCTGCACTCCCCCTTGCCAGACCACAGCGGGCAGGCAGCGATGTCATGCCCAGAGCCTTTGCTCACACCTGCAGGGCCTGGCTACCCAAGTTGTGATGCTCGGTGATATCTGAGTCACTTGACCAGACATTTTTCTTGCTGAAAAATGCAATTATGACAAAAATCAAACTGCTGCAGGGGAAGAGCTCAATTTCAGTCAAAATGTTTATTAAAAACATATTTGCTTTGAACCTTTTTGCTGCCAAAAGAAAAATATCTCAATCCAAGTGTCATTATTTGCTTGAACTTCTCCGTAGAGGAAACATCTCTTCCAGACAGCATCAGAAGGGGCGAGTCTGTCCTGGCCATGACAACAGCAGCACCAAGTTTTGATGCAGGTGGGAGAGGGGGTGGCAGTGAGGACTGCAGGACCGTCAGTCTGCCTGTCCCCGCTGGCCAGTGACCCCTGGGACGGTGATATCCGCTTACCGGAGGCTGTCAGTCACGGTTGGTCACTCCTGCCTCTGCCCGTGGTGTGCTGCATTTGCACAGCTGCTGGTGTCTGAACGGAGCTGGGAACTCAGCCCTTGCACATCTCTTAAACCCTCATCGGTTCTCCCATCCGATGCAGAGGGCAGCCCTGCTGCTGCGGGGCCGGGGCACCGGTCCTGGCTGGGGAGAGGGATGGATGGAGGGGCTGGACTCTGGGCTTACTGCCATGAAACATTTCCCATCACAAACTGACCATGTCTGCTTTTCTGCTCTGCTATACATGTGGGACCGTGTCTTCACGGGAAGCTGTGTGTGCCTGGGAGCATATGTGTGTACAAGTATGTGTGTGATCATGCATGTACACAGCAATCTGTGTCTTCTGTGCGTGTGAGTATATGCACGTGCATGTCCTGGGGTTGTACACAGCCAGAGGATCTTGACCCAGGTGAGGAAATCTTGGTCAGAGTCTTCTGGAGATGCTCCAGCAAGCAAATGCCTTGCAAGGTTTGCCTGTATTTCAGGAAATGTTAATAACGTGCATCCTCGAGTCCCTGGTGCTCCTGCATCTTCACCCTGTGGCCACAGCTCTCTCCCAGGGAGCTGATTACAGACGGTATCGCTGTTGCAGAAACGATGGATCAGAAACACAGGCAGCTAATGCAAAGAAAAGCAGAGAAAAAGATGCTTAGGGTTGCGTGTGTCCTCAGGGAGGGAAGAGCAAAGCATAAATACAAACCACGCTGCAGCATTGCTCTGGGGAAGGACAACAGGGCCCTGGCATTTTCCAGTTGACAGTTTTAGGGTCCCGGTTGGAACTGGTCTACAGGGAAATCCACGTTAACTCATCTTTGCTTTATTTTGGACCAAAGAAAGAGAAATTTTCCCTAAGCAGTAACCACATAAGGTTTCCTGTTTGCAGGACCCCAGCACCTTTGCCCATCTGGGTGAAGGAGATGAGGCTCACCAGAAGAGCTGGCAGGACTACGTGTTAGTGAATCTCAGCCTGGCTCTGCCTGGGGTTACAGGCTGCCTGTTCTCTTTTAGATGCTGCTTTCCACCTCATGAAATGGTGAGAAATGGGCACCTCCGGTTGTATTGGATGAGCTCTTGCTGCCTGCAGTGCCAGAGCTGAGGGGACATCCTTGGTGGTGCAGAAACACCACACTCATGTAAGCTGGTGTCTCGGGGAAGCATGATACCATGCTACACAGAGGTATCAGCCTGGCACCTGAGCAGAAGAAAGGGAGCACCATCCTGATCCAGCACCCTGCATAGCCTCCCACATCACTGCAGGCAGACTGCTGAGGGCATAGCATGGAGTGAGTGGAAAGAGCCACCCAAATTCGCACTGCTGTCAAAGCACAGGGCTGGTACTCCCAAACTCTTTCTGCATTTCTGCTGATGGGTGGGAATACGTGTGGAGTGGATGGAAGAACTCACGTCCATATGAAATCTGCTCCAGATTTGCCCTGCTCCAGGACTCATAAGGCCACTGATCCCTGAGCTGTGCCCATGCCCTGTACAGATGAGCTCAGAGCCCCCTTTCTTCTTCCTGAGCACTTGCTGTGCTGAATGCATCTTCCTCTGGAGTGAAAGCTTGAGAGCAGCTGGCAGCCAAGATCCTGCAAGCAGAGGAGAGAGGAGGGCTCCAGCTCACCAGGACAGAGAAGCTGAAACGCATCAGGGATTTTCTGTATAGTTATCACTTTACTCTGAGTGATTTGCAAGCCCTGAGGCCATGGTAGCCTGCTCCCAGTGATGAAGGAGAAGGGATTTCCCTGGCAGAACCCTTTATTGCCATGTGGGTTGGAGATAGGGGCCTGCTCCACCAAATGTGGGTGGCACAAACAGCAGCAGGCAACTCTCCAGATAGAAGTGCCCATGGCTGCTTGTCCACCAAGTCCCACTGCCTTGCTCCTCCTGCTGAAGCCATCACTCCTGTGTCTCAGCTTGCCCTTAGCTTTACAGTTGCCTTCTGCCAGCCCTTCCATCGCTAGTTGTTCTCCAGGGAGACCTCAGTTCTCCTCCTGGGTCAGCGTTTGCTGGGCTCTTCCCTTGTTTAGCATTTCTGTTCCTAAAGTCACTTTAATCCAAAGGGAAGAATAATTGCCTCTTCCATTTAGCTAAAATGCAAGATCATAAACTTGCCCATCAGCTGCAGCAAGGTCAGAAACTGCCTGTAAAAGGCAGAAGGCATTTATTGCTTCCAGAAGAGCAGATTTCACTCCCTCTTGTTTCTGTATCCCCACCCTGATGCCTCCAGTGAGATCTCAGTAGAGCTGGGTGGATGCAGCAGGACAAATTGGCTTGAAGAGGAATTAATTTTTTTTTTTTTTTTCGGGGGGGGGCTAAGTATCCCCAGACAAGATTTGTACTGTACAAAGCTCTGCATCGCAGCAGCACTTTTGGCTGTCCTCTCTGCATGATGTACAGTGGATCAGGGTCATCCCTTGGTAGCATGTCTGTTCCTGACTGGTGAAACGACTCTGTTTGTAAACCAGGGCTTCAGAGGCTTCACAGATTGCAAAATGCTGTTGTGACATGGGGAAGACTCCACCATAAGGACATTTTGCTAGAAAACTAATTTCTATTGAGAATCACTGCTGACAAGAAGAACCAGTGCTCCCAGAGAGGTTGACTGGGGAAAGTCTGTGTTACCTTTCTCTCACATGAGGCTGGTTGGTGAAAAGTTATTCATTTTGAAAGGAAGGGAACAGATACACATTTTTTTCCTATAATTTTTCATGAAATTAAATGCAGCTTTTGGGGGTTAGGCTTTTTTCTCTCCCACCTCAAACCTTTTCCCTTCTCCCTTTCCATCCCTTTTTCCACCCCAGGAAAAGATGAAGGGAGATGAAGTGATAGCAAACTCACAAGCTAATTTTCATCCTCATTTTTTGGAGGAAAACTGCAATCATCCCATCTGGGAGGAGAGAGGGTAATATTCCACTGCCGAGTTGAAAACATTTTAGTTGTCTAACAAGTTGAGATGGAAAAATTTGGTCTCCTTGACTTTGATGCCTAGTAGGTGTCACTTAAATAACATGACAGACGGAAGCAGACTCCTCCTCCCTCGAATCCACCCACGGAGAGCGGTCCCCTGTGCCAAGCATCCCAGGAGGAACAAATCGCACTTGGGCAGCACAGCCCTGCGCCTGCCAGTGGGAACACAGGGACATTCAGGATTTGGAAGGGACCCTCGGTCGTATTCCCTGGGTGAACAACCTCGTGAAGTCAAAGAACGGGCATGCCCAGTCACTTCCTAGCCAGGCAGCAAAAACAGATGGGTCTAAATTTATTTGGGAGATTCTAGGGAGAATCCTTCAGTCTGATTTTCTGAGGATGAGTGAGACTGCAAAGGCAGTCAGTGCAGGGAGGGAGAGATTCCCAGCACCGGTCAGGATCGTCCCTTTACCACAGAAGGGAGATGCCACCAGCTCCTGCGCCCAGCCCAGCACACGGGGCTTGCACTGTGCTCATTGCCCCACACAGCCCCAGAGTAAGGATGCTCTGGACCCAGCATCCCTGCAGTTTCCTGCTCCCACCACCCCTCAAGTTGGGCTGCACCAGGCTCTGGATTTGTGCCGAAGGTGGGCTCAGCGCTGCTGCCCGCGCCGGGGCCACCCCTCCTCCCCTGCACCCATCTCTGCAGTAGTGACCGAGTCCAAGCCCGGGAGGTTGGCCCCAACGAGCGCATCTCTGCTCTTTGTCTGTCCTCATCACGCTGAGGTCAGATGATTCGCGTGATTCATGTGGCATGACTCCGCATACGCCTGCTTCAGCATCGTAAGATGTCAGTTGCCATGGCAACATGATACAACACATCCTGGCATCACTTGGGTGAGGTTTTCCAAGCTGGCAGGGTGGGGAGGTCGTCCTCTCCCCTCCTTTCCAAGGAAGTTCGTCATCCGGGCAGGGACACAGTGGGAGATGCATTAATGAAAGCCTCCTGCCACTGACACCCGCCTCCCTCGCCCTCCTGGAAAGGCCCTCTTCACCAAGGATCACCCGCCGGCCGCATCCTGCCTGTGCCTGACAGCTGCACAAACCCAGCCAAGGTCCCCTCCCCCTCCGCCGCTGCCAGCGAGAGCAGAGCTTGGTCCTGCCGATAGCATCGGCACGGCTGGTGCTGGGGGAAGCTTTGTCCTGTCTGACCCAGAGAAACCCAGGGGGCAACCTAAGGAAAATGTGCCCAAAATGGGCCCCCAGAGCTGAGCCGCTGCTGGGGAAGAGCATCTTCATGAAACCGTGTCCCCTGCTGACCCCAGACCTCGGGGCTGGTAGGAATGCAAAGCGTGGTGTTCACCAAGACCTGAACCTGCATCCTACGTGCCAGTGAGTCTCCAAATGCTGGCTGACTCTGAGTTCCTCCTCGGTGCTGTCATTTCCCATGGAAAAAAGCCTGGCTTTCATCCCAGTGCTGCCTGGGACTGATTTGGAAATCTCTGACCATTTCATGGGAAGGGATGGCCATCTTTCCCCCAGCTGTGGTTACAGTGGATAGATGATCCCACATGGGGAAGGTGTCACCTCTCAGCATCTCCTCTGAGACTCAGGGCAGGCTGTTTGAGGTCTGTGGGGTAGTGCACATCTGGGGCAGGAGCAGCTCTTCAGGAGCAGACAGAGTGCTGGGAGCGTGACCAGGGGGAGAGACTGGCTGAGGGCCTGGGCATGCTGCAGATGCAACTCCATCCAGGCTGGCTATGACACGATTGTTGTATGGGGGCTTAAATCCTTTAAAGTATGAGCTCAAATGATTTAGGAGCTCACATCTCATTGGTATTCCCTCTAATTGCTTTCCAATTTTCCTGGCCTGTAATTTTTAATTTTGGGGTTGTAAAGCTGTGGAAAGCTCTTGGATTAACCCTTCATGGGGATGGCTTTATCCCAAAGATACCAGTGTCCATGCATCAGTCTGAGGACTTGGCCCTTGCTCAGTAACCCCAGAAGGGAAAGCTCTCATTATTCCCAGTCATTAAGGTGTGTTTGCCCTTCCAAAGGTCTCTCCAGGAGGAACCTGTCCCTGGATCTAGCATGATGCATACCTCCACAACTGTAAAGTGAGACAGGACAAGCGAGATATGAGCAGAGACCTCCAGCATGGGAGGTCCTGCACCCAGGCAATGTGGGGCTGGGTCACACAGTGCACAGAGGGTCACCCCACAGGGACAAGGGCGACAAGACTTTGGAGAAAACAAGACACATAACTCCATCTCTGAGAGGTGCATAGAACAGGTAGATGGTGTCCCCCACACTCAACATGGCTCTCCCAGCCCTTAAGACACAGAACAAGAGCAGAGAGGAGGTGGGACAAGAGGGCAGTGACTGGGTGAACTGCAGAGCTGGGCTGAAGCCCATCACTGCCTGAGTCTGCCGAGAGCCTGCTGGCATTGCTGCCCCCGTGGCTGGCCAGTGCCTGCATGGCCACGTCTCACTGTGAGGTGGGGATGCCCAACGTACTGGTATGAAGGTCTCTCCCTCCTGCCCACATCCCTTCCAGCAGGGAAGAGACACAGCAGTCCCAAGAACAGGATGCCCCACAGCATCTGCCAGGACAAGCCGGGTGCTGGGTCTGCCTGGTGCTGTCAGAGCAGAAGGAAAACAGCAATCAGTTCCTCTGCTTCCCCTGTCCGTTCCACTGCTTGTCCCAAAAGGCAGCATGGCAAAGTGGGGAGATGTCCATGCCTGTCCCTGCCAAGCACTCTGCTCCAGGGGAAGTGGCTCCACAGCAGGCAGCTCCCTAAAGAGCACTCAGCACAGTGGGCACAGCTCTGCCAGGACCTGATGAGGACAAAAGTGGGGGGCTTTTAGTGTCTGCCCACCGTCTGCCTGCTGGCACAGGGATGCACAGGCAGCCCCCAGCCCGGGCAGGGCAAAGCGCTCCCGTGGGGAGGGGACCTCATCCAGGAGCGATGTGACACTGGGGGCAATGCCACCCCCGAGTGCCTGTGCACCACAAAGAAATGCTGTGTCTCGTCCTCCCTTCTCTAAAACCACCCCAGACATTGCCTACCTCTGAAAAGTAATTTCCTCGGTCTCCCTCGCTCGCCCAAGGCAGAGGCAGGTCTGGGGAGCCTGGCAGATAGTGCTGACCCACCGGAGGCTGAGGTGTCAGCTCTGGCAGCAGTCACCGTGTTTCTGCCACGTTGCTGGCCCCTGGGAGTGGAGGTTAGAGGGCAATGTCTATTTATAGATCCCTCAGAGCAGAGCAATCATTCCCCTGGACTCGAGAGCAACAAAAAATGCCAAATGTTTCAAGGATGAGCATCTGCTCCTGCAGCCCCTTCACCGAGCACTGTTAGCACCCAGGCTGGCGGGGTGCACGGGTCCTGTTTTAACACCTTTCTCTCGGGGTGCTGGGAAACACGCCAGCCTGGGAGAGTCAGATGGGATGATGTGGGGACCCAGGCAGATGGGCGTGCTGGGCGCCTGGCCTGAGATGAGGGCTCGTGGTCCCTACCCACCTCCATGGGCTCCGTGAATGCATTGCCCTGCTCCAAATCCCCTGCTCCCATGGGAATGGCCCCCCTGCTTCTTTCCATGGCCCCACAGCACACCGCACAGAGCAGAGACCTGGCAGGGACCTGAGCACATGTTCAGCCCAGCCCTTGAGGAGCCAACCCCGACTGTCAGAGGTGCCAACGGCAGGACTGGATGCGGATGCCTGGCTCCCGGGGCTCCCACTATGCTGCTGCTCCGGGACTTGGCAAAGATGCCCCAGCGAGCACAGCCCGGATGATGGCTCTGGACTGCTGGGGTGCAGGTGCTGCTCCGTGCTAATCCCCAGAGCTTCGTCCCCGTGCACGAGGAACTGGGAGAGGTGGTGCTCACCCTGGTTTGGGAGAGGCAGACAGACCAGCTCAGACATGGCTGTGAGCACCTGAGGGGTGTGCACGGATCCCCCCCAGCTCTGCTGGAAGGGCCTTGCTGGCAGGCACGGGTGAGCACGTGCCACCTCCCTTCTGGCTGTTTACGTGCCGCAGCCAGTGTGCAGGCACCACGGCCGCCCGTGCCAGCTCCCGCTGCTGGCGAGGATGCGGCTCCACTCTCACGTGTGCCTGGCACTCCCCAGGCAGTGCTGCGTGGTGATGGCCTCTGGCTGGTCCTGCTGGGGCACCCGGGCCAAGCCGGTGTAGGATGTGCGCTGGGGCCAGGCATGCGTGGGCCAGAGCACAGCCTGAGAGCTGGTGAGAAGTATGAATGCTCTGGAAGGTCAGTATGTGGGGAACTGTGCATAAGGCACATACTGTGAAGCCACAGGCATCAGCCCATCCATACATCTCCATCCCTCATGGGAAGGCATCCTGCCTCTCCTCTCCTTGCTCATGCCCAGGGGCACCCAGGCTCTCCTGCAGCTTCCTTCCAGAAGGGCTGCTGCCAGATGAAACTCTCCTTGCCCTGGGACTTTGTCCTCCTCTTTGGGGAGCCTGGTCTATAAGAGAGACCCTAGCAAATGTCATTCACCTGCCCAGAAGATGCTTTTGTTTTCCCCAACACGAGGGATGCTCATCCCTGGAGCAGGGATGGTGGCAGGATGGAGAAGGTGTATTTCCCCCCTGGAAGACTGCTTGTGCAAGGACAAACTACAAACCCTGCTGCAATTGCTCTGCAGGCTGGGAAGGGGGTGAGCTATGGGGAGATGGTCCCTGCCAAGGTGCCCAAAGGGGTGTTTGTCTTTGCCCATGTCAGCTTCCCAACATGGGGACCACAGAGCTTGTTGTGCTCCTGGTCACTCCATGCAGCCGGTTTGTGGGATGCAAACAGCCCCCACTGCACCCAAGGACTGGCTCCACTGGGAGAGGGCTCATGGAGGGCTCATTACAGCAGAAAAGTGGATGCCTTTGGTGCAAGTTGGTGACTGTCGTGGGGTTACAGCGCTGTGGGGAAGATGGGGCCGGGCAGAGCAGACGTTTGAGGGATGCAGGCAGCGGGGTAGAGTCCCACATCACCTCCAGCCCCTCATCGCCAGCAGCAGGGACAGGCTGGGTGGGAGCTCCCTTCCTGCCCACCCGGCCCTTTTTTGTGGGGTGGCTCTCGCCCACGCCGAGCAGCATCGCTGGCAGCGGCACCACGGCCTCGAGAGGGAAGCAGCAGAGATTGAGAGCAGAGCCCTTGGCTGCTGCCACTTCACGGCACCGTCTTCGTGATACGGCGTTGCCTTGACAACTGCAAAGGGTCTTTTACTGCCTGTCGGCTGCTGNAAAGCATTAACTCCCGATTCCTCAAAGTCATTTGCACCATGGGAGATGGGTGCAGAGTGCGGGTGAGGCTTGGCTGGGGCATCCCCCCGCCCCAGCTGGCTGTGGGCATGGACTGGCCCAGACAGGGAGCCCTGTGCCTGCTTGCGGTCCAGCACTGGTGAATAATCCCCAGCAATGAGTGGACTGCTGTTCTTCCCCCTCCCTGCGCCTTCCCACAACCTTGGCATCAATCAGGAGCTGTGGCCACCTCATGGCACGGCTCGACCTCGGACCAGCGCCTGAGATCAGCTGGGCTTGTCAGCTTGATCAATCAGTGTGCCCTGCGATCAGGGCTTCGTGTCATCTGCCCGATTTGGCCCCCAGCACGCTTGTCTTGCTCACGGCTTTTCCCAGACCCAGGAATGGTCCCGTCTCCCCTCTCTGCAAACAGCCCAGCCACTTCCCCATCCACAGGTGCTGGGATGGGGCTGCCCCACAACGCTGTCTCCATACCCAGGATCTCATGGCAGAGCAGAAGGAGAAAATTTGGTTCAGCTGGGTGAAAAAAAAAGGACAGGCATGGATGGCACTGCCAGTGCAACCCTTCTTGGTCTGAAATGCTCGGATCTATCCTAAAAGAAACACAAACTTGCTGTCTGGAATTGCTCCTAAGCTCACAATCACTGTGTGAGGAGCCTGACAAACCCTGTGGTCACTTCTGAGCACTCAGACGTGGAGGGGATGAACAGGGAGAGAAATAATTGAATGCAGAAGGACCAAAGCCTCCTGGTGATGTGTGAGCACCTTGCCCAATTTCAGGCAGCTCAGCTGGAATTAGATGTCCCATGCTGGAGGGTCAATAGCAATAAATAGTTGCTGGTAGAACAGACTCATATGACCTACTTTGGACAGCCATGGGCTGAAGGGCACCCCACCAACCCTCCCTCCATGGACTGACAGCTGTCTAGACAAGGAGTGCCGCCGCAGACGTCTGGATGCAGTCAGATGAACCCCATGCTGCTGACCTGCCCTAGGCTGTGGAGGATGGCACAGGGAGGATTTAGACCCCAAACAGGAGTCTCTTGGACAGCAACATGGTCTGGTGTGGATGAGCTGTCTGTCCTCTGAGTATCCTGTTCTGGAGCCCACCTGCATCTCCACAGCTGTCCTGCTCCATCCCTTCCCAGATGCACGTGGGCACAAGCACTGCACCCACAAGCCTGCTGGCATCAGGTCACCTGCGGGCATCAGGTATGTTGTGAGTCCAGTCGTGAGGCACGTGATGTGCCATCATGGACAGACATCCTTTGGCATTCTGACCCAGCTGCAAAGCCCAGAGAGGCCGGGGACTGCAGGTACAGCAACATGCAACGTTACTAACCCTTTAACAGCATTAGGGAGTGCTGTTTCAGCCCAGGGCAGTGGGAATACCCCCTCATGCCTCAGTATCTTTCCCTAGAGAAAGCTCTTGTGAGCAAACAGCTTTTCCAGAGAGATTCCTGTGCCTAAGCAGCCTGGGAGCAACCACAAAACTTTCTGAAATTGTCATCCTGAGCAGAGAAGAGCCTCTGCTTTCCAAGGTCATGAGGCAAAAAATGTGCACCAAACCGAACCTTAAACACAGAATCGCTCTGAAGGATCCATGAGCCCTGAGATGGTCTGTGGCTGGTGGCAGATTTCTATGGTCACAGCTGAACCCTGTGTTTTCCCATCCAGATTGCATCCTCCAAGTCCTGGCCACATCTGGAATGTGCTAAAATCCAGCTGTGAGCTGCAGGGTGTGCTGGGTAATGTATGCAAAGGAGTCCTATCCTGCCTTGCCCTACACAGCCCCCGGCAGCCGCTGCTGAGCCCCTGGGTGCTGCAAGGCTCTTTCCAGCCCTGGATATCCCGTAGCAAGGGGCTCCAGTGTGGAAGGGTTAAAAACGTGCCGCAGAGTGACAAAGTACCAAGGTTTCTGGTGGCTCCTGTGGGTGCTGGCAGCTCTCCAGCTGTTTGCCCACCTGTGGCAGCTGTTCCTTTCTTCAGATGCTGCTGCTATTGCTTTTAAATTGATGATGCAATTGGGCCTTATTTAAAGCAACAGCTCTTTGCCTTCCAATAGTGCTCCGTGATGGATATTGGCTCTACTTCTCTCCCTCTCTTTCTCTACCTCTTCATCCAGACTCTGAAATGCCCAGGGATGCGTGTGGAATGACTTTCTACCCATTGTCAAGCACTTACAGTATCCCATAAATAACCTAATACTTGTTTGGTCTAAATGTAATTAAGATCCTTACTCCATGCTTGGCGACACTGACCGGCCATAGCGCCAATGATTTATTGTGTTGTATTGTTTAGGGCTTTAATTGCATGCTGTAGTTTGGCACTCCACTGACAGCTTCTCCCAGGAATGATATGTTTACGCTGCAGAGGAGTTTGGGGTGATAACTGTATAAAGCAGTTTAATAACGAAGAACACACTTCTAATACAGAAACCTGTTGAAGGTGTTGCTTTAGGAGGCTTATTCTGAGAGCAGAGTAGGAAGTTCCCCAGAGAAAATGAGCTCCTTTTCATGCACAGAATATTTGCAAGCTGCTTGTGATTGTAGTGATTGTTACGGAAAATTATGTGAGAGTTATATTTTCCTTCAAATAATTTAACTCTGTGGATCCTGTGGGTATTTAGTGTGGGCTCTTTGAGCTGTGCTGGCCACATGATAATCAGTCGTGTTAAATCACATGGCTCTGCTGCCAGGGTTGGATTGGAGAATGCACTGGTACTTACTGTGAATATTCATGAAGGCAAATTAGAAATTCAGTCCTCCTGGGCATGTGTGTATGCAACTTTGGTATTGCTGTTGTGCCAGGAAACCGGCATGGCACAAATGTTCAGGTGGCGTGCACACAAACCCACCCAAGGTGAAGCCCCGACGCCTGCACTTTCCTACTTGCTGCAACACCGTCGCAGTCCCCGGGCAGCTCTCTGCCTGCTGAGGCTCCTTGCTCAGAGCTGTAGCATCAATGCACGTGCCTCCCCACGCTGTCATCCACACACAGGCAATTCAATTCGCCCGTTTTCAGCAGCACAAGGTATTACAGAGCTCAGCTGGGGAAAGCCTGGGGTGTCCTCAGCCTAGCAGCTTTCCTCCGCTCTCTCTTGCATCCTCAGCACCTCCTCCCATTACCATCGCTCTCCCTTATCGACACACACTGCTTCCAAATTAGGACAGATGCTGTCCTGCTTCTCTGCTGGGCTGTTCTCATCTCTGCGTGGCACTGCTTCCACGGGGCTGCTGAAAAGCAAGTCAGCTTCTCCCAGTCTTCCCAGATAAGCAGGATTAAAACCCTTGCTTATTCCTTCTCCACCTGAGCAAGGGCAGAAGGGACAGAAGGGGGGTCCTTATCTTTTTCTTATCTCTGGTGCAGCTGCTTGTCTCTGGTTGTGGAGGAGAGATGCCCCCAGACCCTGCTCACGTAGACACGTGTCTCTTCCAGTGCCTGACAATGACCTTCCTTGTATTAACAGGGGCCTCTCTCGTAACACCGGTTTCTTTTTAACTGTTGCCGAGGCCTCTAGGGAAAACTTTCAGATACCTGATTGCAACAGATACCAAGGGAAAACCACAGCAACCCTGATCCTTTTCCTTCACATATATGCAAACAGATATGCTTTAAGCCGGCTGAAAACCACAATGCACACCGCTCTTGCAGCTCTGCCCCCTTCTCTCTCTTACAGATGGATATCCATGGTTCCTTGTGATTTCAAGCCAGCCCCAGGGGGACTGGTTGGTCTGGGGGTTTCTCCAGGGTATGGGCTTTTATCTCCTTCTCTCAGCTGGACCATCTCACAGCTAGCATCCTCGGCCGGCTGGCAAGGGCATTGGACGGGCTGCAGCCTTAGCTACCCATGTCTGGTGTCAGAGCCCTCTCAGGCTGGGAAAGTGTGTGTCTCCGGACACAAAATCATTCCCAAAGGTTCAGGGCATTGGTGTTGTGCATCTTCTCATCAGAAAACAAAACTCGTGTCCATTAATGCGTGGAGCAGAGCTGCCAGAGCTGGCTGCAGCAGTGTGGCTTGGCCCATCTTGGTTAGAGATGCTGCTGCACACATCCTCACCGCTCCTCCTGGGTGACTCCTAGGGTTGCCCCTTCAC
The DNA here is from genome assembly GCA_013400195.1 of Aramus guarauna. Lineage (NCBI taxonomy): Eukaryota > Metazoa > Chordata > Aves > Gruiformes > Aramidae > Aramus > Aramus guarauna. The sequence continues at coordinate 800,607 of VXBL01007584.1, read as the reverse complement.
ACACCCTCCTGCTGGATACATCCAGCTAATTGCTTTCCAACTGAAATCAAAGCAGGGCTGAGAGAAAGCCTTTCCTTCCCTTGCCAACCTCCTGGCCTTGGCCTGGCCCTTTACCCTAACTGAATTGAGCTAAAGTAAGGTTATTTGGTACCTGCAGGGCTGTTGACCTATTACAGAGCACCTTGAATGATCACTACCTGTGCCAAAAGTATTAAGCACACTATGCAGAGCCTTGCACAGTTTTTCTGGGCAAATGTTATGACCTTGTTTTTAAAGTATGCTGAGATTTACTGATGGAAAGTGCTGTGCAATCACTAGAATAGTGAATATATTAGATAGCGAGATACAGAGGAGTGTACGCACGGAGCCCAGCAAGGGGAATGGTGTTCTGATGGTGTTGGATGGCTCAGCCTCTGACACGTGGGTATCTCAGCCAGATCTCAGCAATGCCGTGCGCGGGGGGAGAGGAGGCGTTGGGGCTGGGCAGCGTCCTGGCGCTGGGCTGCGTGGAGGCAGCAGCTGGTTGAAGGAGCTGGCCTGTCGTCTCTCCAGCCTTGAGAATGACAAATTCACAGCTGCAGTTTGCAACGAGTTCACTAGCTCACAGGCCAGATCAAAGTGCTGGACCCTGGCATGGGGCCTCTCTGGGGACGGCTGAATATCCACCCAAGCGCTGTGGTATGGGCCATGCCCAGACCTCAGTAGTGCGTAACTGCCCCGTCTTGTTCAATAACCCACTACACGGTGCAAAGGGATGGAGGGGGTCCATCACAGTGAAGGAGGTGGAAAATGCACCCTGAAGCCTGGACAGACTGGAGGATCCACAAAGACACCGGCTCTCACTCCCTCCCACGTGTGCACGGGGTGCCTGAGCTTTGTGTCAAGCTGGAGTGGTGAAGGTCCTAGGGATTTGGGATGTCTCATCACTCATGTGCTTCTTCTCTTTGCTGCCTTTTATTTTCTACACCTCCAGCCCCAGCTAGGAGCACGGCATGGTGTGCCTGGCACCGTGCAAGGCCTGGCAGGAGATGCCAGAGCTGGTGCTGTGCACCCTAAGGCAGCAGAGCAGGGATGGGACCCCAGAGATGCCGGAGCAGGGAGCTTCGGGGATAGCTTTGGACACGACACTGCAGAGACAGCATGAGCAATAACATCCCCAGGATGTCCCCAGTCTGTGCCTGGAGGGGTAACTCTGACTGGGAAACACAGGGAGGGAAGGGGCTGAGAGAGGAGGAAAGTCATGCTGGAGTGCTGACCCCATCATGTTGTGACACTGCATCCATCACATCCCCTACCCCAGGGTCAGGAGGCTTTGGTTTTGCTTACAGACAGCTTTTAGAAACCAAATTTTGGCCCCTTGATAAACATACGTGCATTTGCACACATGCATGTTCACACGCATAGACATTTATTATGCACATACATGTTCACACGAACACCCACACATTAAAATCTGTGACAGCGATCCCTGGTGCCAAGGACCTGGGTGCGAGACTTCACAGCCCTGAGCATCACCAGCAGCCCAAATCCTCCTGCCTTCACACCTGGGTTCCATCTCTCCCCTCTCCCTCCCTATCGCACACATTAAGGGATTACACTGTGATCTTTTCAATCTCTCTGTCAATAGATTTCTTTTTTTGCCAGCCGATTTTTTTCCAGCTCGAGCTCTTTCACTTCATTAATGCGCCCAGAAGGGAAGAGCAGCTGCCTGCATTGTCTGTCTATGAAAATTTCTTGCGCTGCTGGATTTGTAAAACAACTGATTAAAGACAATGCAATTAATTATTCCTTGATGAAATAGTGGAAATTATCCTGAAAAATGAAGAAATTTAGCAGTGGAACATTAAATCCCCATAATTATGTCATTTCTACAACGGGGGCAGGGAGGTGAAATATAAAAATAAAATCCAGCCGCAGTCTTTGTGCCAGCGTCTTGCCGGGTGCTGTGGGACGTGTTGCCCTCCGTCTGGCTCCTGCCGTGGATGCCTGCCATGCAGGACACCCCCAGCACCCCGTGAAGACCCCCGGCACAGGCAAAAAGAACAAGCCGAGAGTGGCCGGTCCCTGTAGAGCCCTTGCACGCTGGTCCAGGACATCTCCCGTGCTCCAGGCTGGGTGTGAGCATCCAGCTGTGCTTACAGCATCCTCCGTCACACAGACCCCAGGGTGGGGTTGGGGGAAGTGCCCACACCCTGGCATCGCCACCACCCTGCTGGGACAGCCCTGGAAAGTCTGAGATCCCTTGGAGAGGAAGCTGTGGCCCAACCTTCCTCATCCTCACCCCTGCTCCTCACAGAGGGGATGAGGCTTCAGCTCCAGCTCCTCCTGGGGTTCCGACACCCATATCCTGCCCTGCTGTTGTAGGGAGCACCATGTGCAACCACAGGGACCCCAGATGGACTCCTGGGATGTGCCCCACATGGCTTGATCCCCCAAGCCAGGCTCCTGGTGATGTCCTCTCCATGTCCTCCCAGCACGATCATCATCCATCCACCTCCTCCAGCATCCTCTGCTCCATGTCCTCCTTTGGCTGGCTCTTGCTCATCACTCCACGGGCCGTCCCCTTTCTCACCACCCATTGCTGGCTCATCTGTCTCCCCTTAAACACTGGATCCTCCCACCACCAGCTCTCTGCCCTCCCCAGTTCCCCCCCCACCATGCTTTCCCCACGCTCTCTTGCTCTCCGCATCCCTGCCAGACCCACGACCCTGGGAGGAGAGCTGGCCCCGGGCACTGCTCCGTGTGCCCCGCTCCACCCACGCTGCCGTTCTCCATCCTGTCTCGTGCAAGTGCGTGTGGCAGTGCGTGTGCATGTGCCTGTACACTGTCAGAGCAGGGAGATCCTCACCACGGGAGGAGGGGTGTAGTGTTGAATCACGGCCACAGCGCGGGGGAGCGCGGGAGGCAGGGGGAGCGCGTTGCATGGGGAGAGGATATGCCTCCTCCGCACTCGCAGCTGGGGACTGTTGATTTTATTTATTTATTCTATTCTGAGATTTATCAAACGTGGGACTGGAGCCTTCCCGAGCCTGGTGTGCGTGGAACGAATCCAGGCCCCACATACCACCTGCCGAAATGTAATTACCAGATGCGTTAAATGAATAAATCTTCCGGGCACTGTTTTCTGTTAGCACTGTTAAACCCACGGGGAAAGCCTCCGACTCTGCTCCGAGCTGCCTGTGCCACCTCCGTCACTCTGAGCCCCCTGCGTACCCCAGACATGGGGTCTGGGATCTGGACAGGTCTGCACCGAGCTCCCCCAGGTTCTCACCCCTGGGTCATCAACATCAGGCCATTTGGGACCAGCTTTACGTCCCTCAGTCTTTCTCGGCACAAGAGGTGGACCTGCAATGGAGACCCTGCCCAGGGTATGGATGCTGCAGTTCTTGGAAGGGTAAAGCAAACAGGTTTCATGGTTTGTGACAGTGAGCAAAATGCTGCAGGGATTTGAGAAGGGACAGGGTCCCTGTGGGATGTCAAGCAAAAGGCAAGCAAGGGGTGACCAGAGAGATGCTCCCTTTAAAGCTTTAGTGAGCAAAGAACGGTGGTGGGGCCTGGGTGTGGGAGAGGGTCCCCCACTCAGCCTTGGAGACCAGACACCCTCATCATAGACCCAGCATCAGGAATGGGTGCTGGGGGGGATCCCTGCAGGGGGGCTGTGCTTCTTCAGGAAAAGAACCTAAGCAGGACGTTTGTGCTCTTCAGGGTGAGGACACTCTCATTTTCCCCTTCATTTTTATTTCATCCCTTGTATCTCTCCACTGAGTTCCTCTCGGTGGGGCGGACTGAAGTCTGCAGATGCAGCACTCACAGAAAAAAAAGAGTTTTGACTCCAAAATGGTCTTCAAGTCAGCCACAGCCAGGCCCGTATTCCTGCTTGCTCATCCTTCAAGGGGTTCTTGGGCAGGCTTTGCTTTCTGTTTATCGATGCATTTCAGAAAGGTCTGCTCTTTGCGGGAGCATGAACTGCCCTCCTTTTAGAGCTTTTAGCTAGAAACAAAGCACGAAAAGTTCGACTAATCATGTGCTAGTTAATACTTTTCTAATTGCAGTTAAAAGAAAAAAAAAACAAGCCAGTGATGGAAATGTAGGCTTAAGGAGCCTGGGTGTTGAGGACAGCTCGTAAAAATTGTTTTGCACCCATTTTCTGACCATTTCTACTAATCACATACCATGAAATGAACAGTTTGCAAACACCCCATGGGCTGAAATTTGTTTGCATAAACTATTCAGTGAACACTTGCAGATAACAAATTCATTTGCTGAAATCAGGATCAGCTTCTCAGCAACTTGCAAATGGGAAATAATAATAATAATAAAAAACCTTCAATGAATTGCGCACAAGGAGCTTCTTCCTGCAGGACCACAGTCATCTTCCCAGCGATGCAGATGGTTTTGGTGGTGGTGCAGAAGGGTTGCATCACTTTCTGGTGTGGTCAGAAAGAGCCAGGATTGTTTGTGGTGAATGGTTTGTGGTGATTTTATTTAAAAAAATGCCACAAGTTGTATCAGAGAGTTCCCAAGGAAACAGGTAGGGATTTCAGAGTCACAGATCGAAGCTAGGTCTACAGGAGAGGTGCTGAGCTCCCAGGGAGTCTGTACACAGTACCAAGGAGGATTAGGTTGTAAAGGAGACCTTTGCAACACAATTCTCTTTCAGTTTTTAAATAGAACAGAATTACTGGAAATTTGACTTGTTTTGGGTGCTGACAGCTGGTAGACCTGGCTGTGGGTCATCCTGAACGGGACTCTCTTTTTTTGCTGCCTCCTTGGTGCACCCGTGCTAGGAACAGAAAAGCCAGCAGAGATCCCTGGTGCGGGTGGGGTGAGCGGGGCTTCGAAGGTGCCTCTCCACCCCGGGAAAGCTGTGTTGGATGGTGCTGGCATCTCTGCTCCTGCGGTTTCCTCGTGCTTCCCCCAGGTATCCCTGCTCCGTCAGCTGTTCTGTGGTTTCTATTATTTAAGAGTGAAAAATGCAATTGGACTAGCAGAGTGTGCAGCTATCCCAAAGCAGACAAATTGAGTACAAAGAAAATTGCTTTCCAATCATCATTTTTCCTTAAAAAAAAAAAAGAAAAGAAAAAGATATTTTTCCCTTCCAAAGAAGAAAATTTGATTTCAGTTTTTCACATTGTAAATGCCATTTGATTCTTCATGCTAACCCTCCAAAACCAAGAGGGATGTGCGGATACCCAGACTATCACAACTCTAAAGGGGTGCAGGACATGACCCACCCCAACTACCGGGTCCTATCTCCCTCATGGCACCCACGCTGCTGGTGACATGCCCTGCTTCCCGCTGCCTGGACTGGTGGCATGAGGAAGGGCTGTGTCCTCTGCTGTGACGGATGCTCCTCTGCAGGGACTGGAGCAGAGATGTCTCTGCTCGGCTCAGTCCATCGCTGGGCAGGTCCTGGGTCTTGGCAAACGGTGCTGGGGCCAAGAGCAGAGCTGCCTCCCTGCCCCCTGTCGCAGACCCCCAGGCTCCGGGATGGGCAACAGGGCAACGAGGGACAAAAAGATGATGATGGGGCTGAAACCAGCTGACACATCCCGAGCACCAAGACCTCCTTCCTCCTCCTCTGCCTGCCTCTGTCCCAGCCAGCTGGACCCCAGCCGCCCGCAGGGAGCCCACCCCCCTCCATCGCAGCAGCTCAGACTTTCCAGGAAGGAACTGAGCTCCAGGAATTAAAAGCTTTGCAGCGAGATGTGACAAAAAGGAAGAAAATGCCTTCAAACGAGCCTCCTTCATCTCTCCCAGCACTTCACCTTTCCGTCGGCTTCAGTTATTTCACAGCCTCTGGAAAAGAAGAAGAAGAAGAAGGAAAAAAAAAAAAAAAAAACCAAACCCAAACGGTTAGGAACTTGCTGAATAAATCATATCCGTTCCCTCCCCCACCTCCCTCCTTTCTTTTGTGCAAATCAAAGGCTGGGAGCTGCCAGGAGCTGACAACGGTGCCCCCAGCCCCCACCTCGCCATTCCTCACGGCCCCCGTCCTCGGGAACTTTGGGGGAATACGCGGCGGTTTCAGAGGCAATCAAACTCTGACAGCCCAGCCGGAGGGACGGAGGGGGGAAGCGGGGAGCGGGGAGCGGGAGCGCTTTGCTGCTGTCGCTCCTGCAGGCGCTTGCTAGCTGCTCCCCGTGGGTCTTGTAGTTTGGAAACAAGGTACCGAACATGTGGGGAAGGCTGATAATCTCCAAAGTGTCTGTGATTAAGTGAAACCAGCAAATTGAGATGCTTAGACAATTAGTAATCTTGGCGTGAAAAAACTGGAAGAATCAAAGAAGAACAGAGGGTTTGGGGTTTATTTTTATTTGGTTTTATTTATCTTATTTTATTCCCCC
>VXBL01007584.1:689773-794253 GCA_013400195.1 Aramus guarauna | reverse complement strand
TTTTTTTTTTTTTTTTTTTCCCCCCCCCCCCCCCCTCCCCAATTGCCTAAGCTTGTTCCAGTTAGATTTGAAGCGAGAGCAAAGGCAGGAGTACTCCCTGCCCCAAACCACTCCTGCCCACTGTCCCCGTGGCAGAGCTGGGGGACAGGCACGGCCGCCTTGCTGCTGCTGCTGCGGAGGGAGGTAACCCAGGGCTGCTGCCATGTCTGATCCGGCTGCCAGCCGCGCTCTCATCGTCGCCACGCTGCTTAATTCCCCGCCGCAGGGCAGGGGAGGTGGCAGCGTGCCCATCGCAGCCCATGCGCTGTCAGGGCTGGCAAACGTCGCTCTGCCCGCACCCAGCTCCCAGGCTGGCAGGATGGGCAAAGCCGACTGCGCCGCAGACCCAGTACTGCACGTTGCCCGGCTGTCCCCCTGCAGCTGCCTTCCAGCAGCTCTCTTGCATGGATGCAGGTGGTACCCGGGCCATTAAGGAAGCTAATCCCAAACGTGAGCCCAGCCTCAGCATGGCAGCTGTCGAATGCCCATGCCAGGTGCTGTCCCTGCATCCCTGTGTGCCCAGTGCCTTCATCTGCTCCATAACACCCTGCTCTCAGGTTAGGGTATAGCTGGGGAGTACCTCTGTACAGCACACGGGGAGCTCAGGGCATGTGGCAGCACAGCCTGACATCAGCAAAAGCACAACAGCATCTTGCAGGAGTCACCTGTGACTTTGGGCAATTGTCATACCGTCCCTGTGCCCCTGCACTCTTCAAAAGCCAAAGTTGATGTCTGTGTCATCAGCTCTGCCTCACCCAGCTGCCATTGGCATCCCAGGGGTAACTCTGAGCAGCTGAGCATGTTGTCTCCCTGTGTCTCCCCAGCCTTGGCCAGCCTGTACCTTTGAAGGGCTCAGAAGCAGCATCATTCCAGACTTGGAGGATGCAAGCAATGCATGCTACTCAGTGTGCAACCATCCTAGTCTGCAACCAATGCACATTAGGGCTGTGAGTCGTCATGGGACACATCGTCTCCTCTCAATAGAGACAAAGACCCTCTGACCAAATGCAAACCTTCAGGACGCTCCTGTGTGACATGGGCAAGGACTCAGCGCCCAGTGCAGCGGCCCTGCACTGTGCTCTGTGGCTGGACCCCCCTGCTCTCCAGCCTCTCAGCTCCCAGCTCTTGCAGCCCAAAAGAGCTGTGTTAACAACTGGGGGCTTGTCTCAGGCACTTGCACTTGACTTTCGGGTTTCATGCTGTGTTTGCTCTCCCCACATAAAGCTTGGAAGAAACTGTGTGTTTGCAGGACTCTCCTAAGGCTGGAGCTGCGCTGGCTTCCCAGGCTAGCCATGGGGCCTGCCACCACGCGTACCCACCAAACACACCAAAAACTCAATGGAAGGTCAATAACCCATCAATCCAAGGATGAGGAGCTGCTCTGCTGGAAGCTTCTCCCCCCAAACCAAAGCATCCAATGGGGACACCTGCGTTCACCTCGATCTCCTAATGCCATGCACAGAGGTGCCTGACTGGCACCTTCAGCCACGTTCCTGCTTGCTCAGGGAAGGTCTCTGCTTGCAGCAAATCTACCCGAGAGGTAGATACCCTCTTCATCCTCACACTCCTCTATTTACCTGACATTGGTTTTTCCTCTTTGCAAAAGCACCCTTCATGACGCTAGATTTCTATTTTTCAAAGGCGGCTCAAGCAGCCCTTTGTATATCACTTTTTGACCAAGTTTCATTTCTTTTTCCTTCATCTCCTGTCTCTTTATTTGTTTAGAGTTTTATCTCTGGGATTCCAATTCCTCCTCGGGAGGTTGTTGCATAAGTAGCCTCCATACTGATTGCAAGGATTTTAATTTGGTAGCTTTCATCTTAAGCTGTTTCTAAGGCACTTCCTCATTTGTTTAAAATCACCCTGCCTAAAGCTTTCGAACTGTTTTTCTGGTTTGATACTTCCCAAAGGGCTGTGGGACTTAATTAGAGTCCCTGCTCCTTTGTGGTTCAGTGACAGTTGTCTGGATTAAGTCAAGAGCTGCCACTCCACTTGTGTGCCCCAGACCTTGCTTTGCAGCTCTGACGTTGCGACATCTCCAATGCGATTTGGGTCTCTTAATAGGCAGGTAGCTACAGCCACCCATCACTGCTCTTCCAATGGCTTCACAGCCTCCCTGCGACCTCCTGGACCCTGGGCTACCTGGTGGTGAGAGCCAAGGGGGCAGGGGACAGGACAAGGCTCTTCCAGCCGAGGTGAGGATGGATGCCTGCCAGCATCCAACAGAGAAAGCCCCTTTTGTAGAGAAGAGGGAGGTAGTCAAAGGGAGAGAAAAGCAAGGAGTGTGACCAGAGGAAGGAGGGGAGTAAAGGGAAATTCACACACACACTTTTCATTCTCTTGGTTGGCCACTGCAACCCCAGTTGCTCAGGACTGGCCTGGGATGAACGCACAAGGGCAAAGTCAGCTACGCAGCCTGCCAGGGCGAGTCCACCCTGCACAGCACCCCAGACCTGCTGGAGCCCATCCAGAGCAAGGAGGGTGTCCCAGGCTGAGCCCTGGGAAAGAGGACTGGCTCGGGGGAGGCATGATGCACCGGCACAAGGAGCATCGCAGTCCAGAGTCCAAGGTGAACCTGTGGAAGACCTCCAGTGCAGAGAGATGCCTGTCCCAGTTAGTACCTGCGCTCTGGCATCCCTTGCTCCCCCGGGGAGAACACCTCTGCCCATCAGACTGATACTCCTCTCCCTTCTGCCATCCCCTTTGCTGGTACGGGCCCTCACCCAGCACTTCCTCCTCCCTGATGGTGCCTCCATGGCCTGACTTTCTCTGAACTAGGAGGGAGCTGGGCTGTGAGGGTCAACCCCAGGCCAGCTCTGACATCCTTCACAGCAGGGGTGTTTGCCTGAGCCCCACCTCTGTTTTACGGGATGTGATTTATGCTGATTTAATTGGTGTCAGTTTAATTGGCTCATCCAGCTCCCATATGTGTTGGGAGGGGGCCAGAGAGAGCATTAAAGGATCATTACACATTATGAGTGTCTTTCTCCATCTCCTCTCTGCCACTCCTCCTCCCTTACATTTTAGGGAGCCAGGACATGCCGGCATGAGGTGGGAACCTTTTCTGGGAATCCTGTTGAAACCAGACAAAATGGTAGCTTGTGCCTGAAGCCACATCTGCAATGCCGCATGCTCCCCCTTCCCACTGGTCCCCCAGCAGCTGCCAGGCAAGGACATCTTTGCAGGGAAGACACTATCCTGCACCAGTCCCAAGTCCTGCAGGAACTGTCATGACTTGCATTCTGGCTGCAGCCTGACACGGGTCCCTTCCAGCGCTTCAGCACTTTTTGCAATACAGCTCTGCCTTGTGGAGGCAGCCACAGCTCAAGGAGGGACACTGGGCAGGTGGCGGGTAGCTGTGTCCCTCAAGGCGGGTATCCTTGTGCAAGGTGCGTGTTGGATGGGATGGTATTGGGACAGGCTCAGAAGAGAGGGCATGCTCTACACCGCACAGGGACAGCGAGGGTGACAGGGACTGGGACTTCATGTGGGGAGGGATATTATACACTCGGGGAGCATGAAGGGAGAGTCGATGATTTCAGAATCCCATGTGCTCTCTGCCCTCCAGATACACGAGCTCCAGCTCTGCTGTCACACCTCAGCCCTGCTGGGCATCACCCTGATGCCAGCCGCTGTTCCTGGATGCAACCTGTCGCTGCCCCGAGGCAGGGCTGGCATACATGCACTCCCTTCTGGCACCCCCTAAGACGGGGTGGTAAACTAAACCACCACTTCTTTTTCCCTCCTCGAGCTCCTCTGATGTCCAGGCCTCTGTCTTGTGTGCAATCTGCTGTGCACACACAGCCACAGTCCCTTTACTGCTGTGCAGCATCCCCACATCATGATGCCTCCTCCCATTCAGTCACCTTTCCCGACTCCCTGCAGGGTGTCCTGCTGTGCCTTACACCCACAGCCAGCAACAGGGCTGTCCCCAAAACTCCCTTCCTGCCAGATGTGCCCAGCGTACCCCAGGAACTGCCCCTGCTGCCACCATCCCAGGGCACAGCCACCCCCACAGCCAACTCCCAGCTCTGTAAAAACCAAGTGCCAGAAGTGCTCCAGCCCCGTGTGCCCTGGTGCTGCACTGAATGCCCTGCAGCAGCGCAGATGTCTTCTGAGCTAAATAAGGGAATCTGCCGGAGCTGTTAAGTTCTGTACCCTGCGGATGCTGGAGGGAAGAAAGTGACAATTATGTGCATTATAGCAGGAGCCCTACTACGCCAGGCACTGCGTGGGCACCGCGGGGAGCAGCTCTGCCCCGGCAGCCTCAAGGCATTCCCACCACTTGCTCTCAGGTGCCAATATTTTGCTGCTGGGGTCCCTGGGCCAGGGTCCTGAGGGGTGCTGTAGGCAGGGAGTAGAAGCTTTGGGCTTTTCCTTGACTCCTCGGTTTCCTTCAGGGTGTTGCTGGGGACACCCCATGCCTCCCACTGCAGGTTAGGGAGGTGCAGCTGGGGTGCAGGACATGGAGCGGGGGGGGATGTTCCCAAGGATGTACAGAAGCGACCCTGCTCTGCCCCTCAGGAGGAGGGTGATCGCTGGGGTAAAACACAGGGTCCTCATTTTTCCCCTCTAACCAGACCTGCTGCTTTCCTAAACTGCCTGTGGAAATCCTCCATGGAAGGAAACCTCAGAGAGGAGAACTGGAGTCCTGGAGCCGGGCGAGTGCTGAGCACGAGTGCAGGCTCCGAGAGGAGCTGGCTGGGGAGCCTGGCGATGCTGCCAACTTGGCATGGCTCAGGCGGCAGCCCCAGTCCCAAGCCACCCAAGCTGTTGGGAGTGGGTATAAAACAGACCCTGCTGGCTGGTCCCCAAGGGGAAGAGCTGGCTTGGGCAGGAAACATCATTGCTGACATTTAAGAGCAGGGGAAAAGCGCCCAGTTGGCAGGCGGGGACAGCAGCACCCGGTACTCCGACAGCCCTCCTCCTCCTCAGGGCTGCAGTCCCCTTTCTCATGCCTCACCACTGGCTCCATCTCCTACTGCTGTTTCCCTTCAGCATCTACAAAACAGCCCACGGCCGCCACGTTCCTGCCATGGCTGCTCACCATGACTGGTGGAGAATCCCTCGGTCCCGGCTCTCCCCAGCCCCCTCAGAGCAGAGCCATCTCTGCAGATCACGGTGTGCCAGCACAGGATCAAGGGTGGTTCCTGTCCCACACCAGCTTGGGACGTGCAGGGCAAGGGTGGCCTGGATGGGAGCTGCACTTCCAGCTCACACGGGATCCTGGGGCAGGACCAGCCCTGCCCTGCAAGGGAACACCTGGAAGAAGGATGCTGTGCAGCATCTGGCTGTGTTCATGGAGGACCACAGGCCGAGCGTGCCCCCAGCCCCAGTTGCCCCATCCTTGAGTGACACCCTCCCTGCAAGTGAGCACGTGGAAAACCCTGTCCTGCCAGGGCAGCCTCCAAACTCGGCTCCCGGTGGGAGGCTGAACCTGACTCAGTGGGAGCTGGCACCCTGCTCTGCAGATGGCTCCAGCTCCCCAGTGGGGTGACTCACCCTCCTGCTGTTGGAGGAAGAGCTGGGGTGAGCAACGGCCGACTGCGCCGGGCCCTGCGGTCAGGGCAGGAATGTCTGTGGGGCAAGCTGGGAGCATCTGGAGGATCAGCTCTGCCGTGTGGGGCAGCAGAGGTGAAACCCCCCCCAGGCACTATCAAAGCTCAGGCACAAAACCCTGAAGCCCTGCAGTGCCTCGTGCCCCTGAGCACCAGGCTGGTGCAGGAAAAGCTGGAACTTTCCCTCCTGGAGAAGGAGAGAGGGCGGATGGGCAGGGGTCTCTGATGGGGTGCAGCCCTGGAAGACGGGATGGGGATGTGGCGGGCAGGTGGAAGGAGCCCCCAGGCAGGGGATGGGGATACTGGCTGCTGCAGGGAGCTGGAGGTATCAAAGCAAACTCCATCACTGCAGAGCCCAGAGCTTGTCCTGGGCAGCCAAAACCTCTTCCTGGGCAAACTCACATGCTCAGGCTGGAGGTCAGTAAAGAGCAGGAGGGACATCAGGGCCCTGCTCACCCAAAAGGGACCTGTTAGCACAAGACCCCCTTCATCCTACCATCATCCCAGGGGAGCATCAAGAGACAAACCCCACGCGGGACCCTGGGGGATGTGTGTGTGAAGCCCTCAGGGCTGCTCACGGTCCTGCCCACGTCTCCAGTGGCAGGCTGGTGGCTGCAGCACGGGGCTTGCAGGGTGGGCAGGGATGCTACAGGAACCCACAACTCCAGAAAATGTATCCCAGCCCCACGGGCCGCCAGCAGCGCCCAGCGCGAGTGTCTGGCGGTGCCCACTGTGTCGAGATGGAGCGCGTACCTGCGAGCACAGATGGTAAACTCCAACAGCAACAGAAACGCGGAGATCATAATTATCTGAACATAATGAAGGGTTTCATTAAATACACTTGGAAAACAACTCAGCAGCCGCACAAAGTTAAACTGCTGGTCTCAACTCTCCAAACTATTTAAAATTTATTAGCTTCCCCTGCGGGTCTCAAGCTTTTAAGTACCGGAGAATTCTTGAAAATAAGATATTTTTTCCTTTCTTTCCCCCCATCTCTTTCCAATGTTTCTTGGCCTCTCAGAAGTGCCTGTGGGGGGGAAACCACGAGCCCCCACTTTGTTGCTCTCTCTGCCCCTGCAGACACATTTTCTCTCCCACCCGTCCCTGCTCCCCCTCCCCAGGCTGCTTTTCACTTGGGCTGCAGAGCGCAGCCGTTTCCAAAGGGATGATCAAATCAGAGACACCTGCACACTGATCCCTGCTAAATCCTGGACTCCAGACTGCAGGTGGTTCTTGTTGCAAAGGGATTAGTGGGAGGCTGAATAAACCTGGGTTTGATCTAGTGCTAACTGGCATGGGGTAATGCCCTTGGCTAAGATGAGATTTATGGAGCCGTATCTCTTCATAACGTGTGAGGGAAGGCAGTGCTGGGAAGATGCTCTTTCCTACTCAGAAAGAGAAATTCCTGGTTTTGAATAACAGCAATAGCTCAGTGCTTGGAGAGGTGCTGGGGTCTGGCACTGGATCTGTGCAAAGCTGAGGGAGGGCTGGCTGCACACAGGGAGAGCCCGGGGACGTGGAGGGTGTCCCTGCCCATGGCAGGGGGTGGAACTGATGATCTTTAAGGTCCTTTCCAACCCAAACCATTCTATGTGCAGGGACTTTCTCAGGGGAAGGGTTTCATGTCAGGAGAGGCAGGGAGCTCTGCCATGGCCCAGAGTGGGCTGGGAGGAAAGGGACCTTGGTCGCTGTCGCAGCAGTGGAGCTGATGGCAGGGATGGGGCCGGTTCTGGTGACAGCAAAGCACCAGGGTCGGGGCTGGAGCCTGGTCTTCCTTCTGTGAGAGACTGCAGTGGGTGACATGGGAAAACTTTGTGGCCTCAGCTCTGCGTTGGTGAAGTATTTGTGCTGAGGAAAAGCAAGGTGGGATGTTTTCATAGGAGACTAAAATGCTTGGTGCCAGACTGCTTCATTAAAATATTCTGATTTATAGCCCTTGGTTCAGGCTGGAAAGGAGCTTCAAACGTAGGGGTGATGCAGTGGGATCAGGTGAAACGTAGTATTTTTCCTCCTTGTGTGTCAGAAGCCCCAGGAGCTGTCACTGACAACCGCAGTACTCTGTTCTCCCATATTTTTGGAAAGAACAGTGAACTAAGAAATTCAGGTTTCGGCCAAGCTTCTAATGAATTCTAATAGCATCGTCCTGGGACTTCACTTGACTGTGAAGTCAGATCAGCAAAAGCAGAAAGATATCGGGGAGAGGGAAGGAAAGGTCCCAGCACCATTGCACGGGGGTAGGAGAAGAAAATCCATCTCCCCTTTGCTATTGCACGTACAGCCTTGCTGTGCATCTGAGCTCTTTCTGCCCATTTCCCAGTCCCTAGAGGCTGCATTACCTGTTGCTCACAGCGGCGTTAATCTGGGCTCTCCCATGCTCGGCCCTCTTGGAGCACGCGTATGCCAGCAAGCAATCATGGAGGTATGCTGCAAAGGACGTGTCTGCAGGGCAGTGCAGGGAACAAGCTGTGTGCCAGGAGCTGAGGGAATTGAGCAGCATTTGCACAAAGCCAATAACAGGGTTGTTAAGTTATGAGAGAGCAGGGGACAGGCCTGGGAGCGCTGCCTTGCTGAGCAATCCATTAGGGGAGAGGCTGTGTGATGCAGGTATATTTGCAGTACACTCTGCAGAGAGAGTTGGGCAGAGATAACGCAATTACAGGTGAATTAAAATAAACCTAACTTCCCAGTGGCAACCAGCAGCTGCCTTAAACCTCAGAAAACCAGGGACAGGGGGAGGGGTTGCTGCCCCCTCTCTTGCAACAGGGCAGGCTGCAGAGCTTCCTGGGGAGCGATAGGGAAAGTCCCAAATGTCCTGCTGGAGGGAGAGAGATGGGGCCAGGAGGGGATGAGGAGTCCCTGGGGTAAGTGAGTCTTGTCATTCAAAGTCATTGTCAGCCCTGGAAAGGGGGTGTGTGGGGTGATGTGACCACGGGGAGGGTGGGACAGCAAGTTGCTCCCCGCCATGGGGCTGCCAGTCTGGTTTAGGGGGCAACTGGTGGAGGTGGAGGAGAGATACTGTGAGTGAGGAGGGGGGGTGGAGGGCACGCTGCTGCCTTGGCAGGGCTTTGTGGGTTGTTGGTTTGTGTTTTTTTGTTTGGTTGGTTGGGGTTTTTTTGGTTTTTTTTGTTTTTTTGTTTTTTTTTTCCTCCAAGCACCCCATGTTGCTGCCTTGCCTGGGGAGGTGAACCAGGAGTGGAGAGCTGGGAGGAGAGGAGCACACATGGAGCAGGCAGCTGCTCCCCCAGCCAGGGTCCCCCGGGCACTGTGGCAACAGTGGCAAGACGTGGGCATCAGGTGCAGTTATCTGGCAACAGAGAGGGCTTTTCCTCCAGGAATTAATGCAGGAGCGAGGCCAAGACTGTCAGAGCGCTGATTCGAGGGGGCTTGGCTGGGATGTGGCGTGCAATCCCCCGCTGCTGGGTCACTGCTCTGCCACGTGTGCAATGAGCTGTCGGGTCTCAGCCTACTCTGCTCTGGCTCAGCAAAGTGGGGCAGCCGACCCTTGTGGGGATGGCCAAGGAGAAGAATTCTGTAGAAACTGGGCTCAGTCTCACTCACAATGATGTCTGGCCCCCCCGTACAAAGGTCTGCTCGGCATAGATGGGATGCCTGTTTTCCCGGTTTTATCATCCCTTAAATGTGGGGGTGGATCTGCTCCCCCTTTCTGGATGCCCCCAAGCCAGCAATTTCTCTTCCCTCTTTTAAAGTCTCCAAATGAGAGAAACTATCTCTTTCATTAAATAGGCAGCTCCTTACAGTGGCCTTGACTGTCTTCCCAGCCAGAAAGGGCAAACTGGGGGGAGACGGACGTGCGTCAGAGGCGGCAGGCAGGGAAAGTGCCGGCGTTCCCTCTCGGGTAGCCAACCAGGCAGAGGCAGGAGCCCTGCCTGCAGCGCAGCTCATCAAAGCCATTTTCCTAAGTGGAAGGGGCAGCTCAGTGTGTAAGTTACACACTGCCCCGAGCAGGGCACACATCTGCAAACCGGCGGTGCTCCACTGGCACGGCCCTGTCGCCGCACCGACTTTGGCCACGTGTCCCTGGCTGCCCGGGCACGCACGAGAGCAGGGAGCTGCAGGCAGCAGGGCAGAGCCTGGAACTCACGCCGTGCCCCAAGAGAAATTTGCAGAGCTTGACTGGGAAGAGGGAGGTCCTTGTTCCCAAGGCAAAGGGTCTCTAAAAACTTGTCAAGGTCTGGGAGCAGCAAATCAGTCTTGGTGATGAACCCGTGGGAGATGCAGCAGGGAACATAAATTCAGAGAGTGCTACCACAGCTTAGCAGCTGGACCTCAGCTGAGCACAGGCGCTTCGGCAGACAGTGATGGTCTTTCCTGGCCCGAAGGCCTGCCATCTCATCTGTTCTCATCACAGTACCGTCTCTGGAGGCTGTGGGCACGGATGGGTGGGAAGGGCAGGGACTTGCAGTCCAAACCCAGCCAAGCCCGTTGCTTCACAGGCAGAAGTTACCAGTGAGGATGGTGTAGCTGATGGTGCTTGGTGCCTTTTGTGAAGTCAGTCCACACCGCGAAATTCCTCCTCCGTGTTCCGCCAAAGGCAGCCCAGGGAAGAAGCTCATCCGTGCGGCTAAACCTGGTGCTTCCTGAGCAGGGACGGGCTCTGTCCTGCCTCAGCTGTGCTCGCTGTGTCTGCTCGGGGGATGGCCTGGAAAGGTGGATCTGGAGGGGCACCCAGCTGTATGCCATGGGGCAACTGCGGGTGAACCTCCGTGGCTGCTCTAGCTTCAGCTCCCCGCTGGGCTTGGGGGTCATAAGCCGCGTTGGTGCACACGAGGGGTGCGAGCTTGCACGGTCAGGGCTGTGCACGCGCCTGTGTGGAGCAAGAGGAGAGGATTTTGTTTTCCATCTCAATCAACCCAGTCTCTTCAGCAAGTTCTAACAAAGGGACGGTGGCTTTTCATGCTGCTCTTGATCTCGGGGCCAGTAGCAAAATCCTCCCGGCGGGTCCCTGGGCACCGTTCCCTCCTCTCTCATCCTGTAGCGATGCCGGAAAGACTGCAGGCGGTACAAATAGAGGGCAGCATTAGCAATGCAGAGCGATGCAGAGTCAAGAGGGGAATTGTGCTCCAGGAGCACGCAGCCCTCCCTGCCAGCTGCCTCCGCGCCGCGTCCCCATCCAAGCAGCCAGCACGGGCTGGGTGCTGCGGGGCAAGAGCAAGTGCAATGCAGGCAGCTGGCTTAGGGGGGCTTTTGGATCGGTGTCTTCCTCTCAGTTGAACAATTCTCATGGTTAGAAGGGATGTCCCATGACAGTAACCCTGCAGCAGCGGGTTTCTGGGGGTGGCAAGGCAAATCAGTGTGCAGGGGACACCGGCTCTGTCCTGACTGTCACCAAAGTCCTCATTGACCTTGGGGGAGACTCGTCCTGACTCCACAGCTCTGCTGTCTCTCCTCCTCATCAGTCCTGTCTCGGCAAGGCTGGGGCTGTGTCCAGCTATGCTAAGGAGCGGTTCTGTCTCCCCAACAAGTTCCCACCTCTTCGTCCCCTGGGAGGCTCCGGTTGATTTCAGTGAGGAGCCATCTCCCCTCCATGCTGCAGAATAAAAAAGGATTTTACTTATTTTTTGTTGTTTTTTTTTCCCCCTCCATTAAGTCTGTGACTAGAACATTGTGGCTTTTAAGTTTATTCCAACTGTTTGATATTTTACATAATCGTATTATTTATGTGACAAGATTAGAAGTACTCTGCATGCTGACAGGCAACTAGCACACACGCAATTTCTTGCCAATCCTTCACGAATTTGCATTGTATTCCTGACTTCTTAGAGTCTGTGCAGATTGTAGCGTGAGGCAGAGAGAGAGGTATGTAGAGAAACAGAGGGGGAAGGTGGGGAAGACAGGAGGCAAGCTGCTCATCCGAGAGCTGTTGGCTCCCTCCTGTTCTTCAAGATCTTTCGGCGTTTGCTGAACGGGTACCCAGCGCTCGGCGCCTGTCACACTGGGGCTAATGGAAATACCTGGCCAGGCTTCAAACCCTTGGCCTCTAACAGCAAGTGCTAAGCACACAAAGGTGTTTGGTTTAATATCCCGCTGCTCGCCCATGGGATACTTGATTTATTCTATGCCTGTAAACATTCATTTCACACCTAAACAGGGGCAGGTTCATCACTTCTGCAATCATCATTTATTCATGTCGTGAGGGTTGCAGGAAGCAGAGATAAATGGATTTCCATGAAATTGGAGCTCCAGGCTGCTCAGGAGCCTCCATCCTTCTCGCTGGGCTCCAGAGCAGGAGGGGAAACCTTCCTTCTTAAACTCCTCCACCCTGGTGCCTTGGCATGGCGTCCTCCACAGAGCCGTGCTGTGCCTCGGGCCAGGATGCGGTGCAGCCGGAGGACTCTGGCCCCAAAACCAGCCAGGGGACACTGGGCTCCATCATTCCCACACGTCACAAGGTCTCAGCCATTCTCGAGGGACAGCTCGTGCACAGATATCTTGCTGGGGGTCCTTGCTTTGGGGAAGCTTTCTGTTCTCTGTATTAAGGCAGGTGTTTGCTAAATATCCTTTGGTGGAGGGGATAATACCCACCCTTTTCTGGAGAGAATATCCTGCTTTTGTGTCCCATGAAGAGGACGACTGGCTGAGAGGGGCTAGTGCTGCCTGAGTCCTTACAGCCATCCTGGAGGCCACAGACTTGGGACAGAGCCTGGGACCTTCCCGCGTCCATCAGGGCTGGAATAAACCTCTCGGTGCATACAGGACATCACACCCCTGATGAGGAAATCCTACATCCAGCTGGCCTTCAGCCAACTGATGGTCACCCAGTGCACACCAGGACAGCAGACCAAATCCCAAACCACCAGAGATGGATGTGCCCTCCCTAAATAGTTCATGGCTCGAGCTCGTGCTTTGTTTCCTTTGTTATCTCATTACGAATGAAAAAATGAACCAAGATTAAAGAGCTCTGGCTCTGTTTCCAAATTTATGGGCATTTAAAATGTGATGTTTGAGTCTGTTACTCCTCCAACTGTTGTCAGGCTGATTCAGTGCAGAGCAATGTGGGCACCATGGTCCCAGCCGGCCCGGGGCATCACCCTGCTCAGATGTGTCAGACGACAGTCAGCATCCTGTACACCCACAGGGATGAGTGGACCCAGACCATTCACAGCCACATGGCCACAGGACTTCATGTAGTCCCCATGGTACCCTGCTTCACCATCACATCCTCCTCCTCCTCACCACCTCCTCTGTCCCACAGCACCTCCGCCTACCACCCTTTGCCACTCTGCACCCCTCCTGGACCACAGTCCCCACCTCCAGCATCCCACCTCCCACCCCTGGCGCTAAGCTTGTAAACCTTGCAGTGCTAATTGGCTCTGACTGTGCCCTGCTCTGCAGAGGCTCGTATTCTGGAAGTGACCAGTTCTCTCTGTTCAGCCTAGAGGGAGCCGAGAGGGCTAACTTAGATTTAGACCTTGAATTTCTAAATGTCTGAAATTAGGTGAGATGAATCCACAGCTTCTCTGGCACCCTGTCCCCATGATTAATCACTGTCTGAGAGCAGAGCTGGGTTCTCCCTGCCTCCTAATTCAGCACCATTTTTTATGGAAATAAAAGCTTCTGCTGTGTCCAGCTCTGCTGATGCCCGGTGCACCAGCAGGAGCCCAGCCGGCTCTGTGGAATTGCACCTGCACCAAGAAGACCTTCTTCTGCAGAGCTCGCCAGGTAGTCAGGACAGTCCGGGAGAGCAAGGAGCTTCACCCTGCTCTTACAGCCTCTGTCCCAGACCACAGGAGAGCCCATGTGCCGGGTACTGCAGCTTTGACTTGGGCTGCATAAGGAGCGAGCATCCTTCGTCAGGCTGTGGGCCAAGGGATGCTTTCCCAGGGCTGGTCACATCATAGAGGAGCTTTGGGGGAGGGCTGGACTCCCTGTGTCCCACTGCCCCTCCAGTGCTGGAAATGGGTCACCTCTCAGAGCCACAGCTTCATGGGGGGATGTGGAGAAAATCCTATGGGACATTGAAGATGCAGGACAAAGAAATGACTTAGGGATTTTTTGCCAAGACAGTTTTGTTTCTTGAAGCATCAATGTCCAATTGCCCTGCACAGCCCTCAGATATCATCTTTTTCAGCCAAGTTAGGCTATCCGCTTAAGGCCCACTTCCACCTAAGGCCAACACAGCTTTTAAAATACAAGAAGAGTTAAAGATATGGGATCGCCTGGAGCTGCTGTACAGGCAGACCAACACCATGCACAGCTAGAGCTGCTCCTCTGGGACATGATAACTCTGTGATGCTCTTTGCAACCCCAGGACTGTGGCCATTTTCAGTCATATTTTCTGTGTCTTGTCATCCAAAACAGACTCAGCACCTTCTAGAGAAACAAAGTGCACCACGGGGGTGGTGACAACGCAGGGTGACTTCCGGCACTGGGCTCTCTCTGCTGACCTCATGGGCATTTCAGGATAACACCAAATGAAGCCATTTTTGTTCAAATATAGTAATCTATACCCAGAATGGGTGCAGCTGACTTGCAATGTCCCTAGTTGTTAATGAATGCACAGGAAACGTGTGCCTGGGGCAGCTTTCCCTCAGCCGCTGGAGCAGGGGATAGTGCAGATATTGCTCACTGCAGCACACACTCTGGTGAGGTCGGCCAGAGACTTGTTCCTGTTTGGGGACCAAAGCTCTGCAGAGCCCCTTTGCAGGGACAATCAGGGCTGAGCTGAAGCTGTGGAGGCAGCTCTGCAGAAAGGTTGCTTGGGATGATGCTTCTGAGCATACTCTCTCCCCCGGAGACTTTTGTGAGAATAGTGCAGAAAGCCTGGCCATGGCAGGTGGGGGACAGGGTTCGTGAGCATTGCTGCAGCACCCTGATAGCAGAATTTACCTTTCTGCTGTGTTTTCCTTTCACTTCCACTCATGCAGTTTCTGGTAGTTCACATGGTTGGTCTCATTGCTTGTAGGTGGGATGCAGCACTCCCAGTGACCACCAGACTGATGTGCTTTGCTTGCCCTATCTCTGACCAATCACAGAGGCAATACTAATGGTGTTTTTCCAAGGGTCCAGGAAAGAGAGCCAACACAAGGTAAAAGAGTTATGTTCTTAAACATAATCAGTGGTGCGAGGATCAGGACTCATGTTATCAGCTGGATGTTCGGAGCACTCATGGGGAGGCTGTTTGCAGACGTCCCTGCTCCTATCAAATCTGTGACTGATGCTACACGTTCTCAAATGCAACTTCAGCTTGTTACATCCTACCTCCCCATCTGTGGATGCACAGGTACCCATGCTCTGATAACCTTCTTCCTGCCCAGGAAACCAGACACAGATGGTCACTTCCTAAACTTACAGGCAGTTCCTCACATTTTATTTTGGGGAGCAGAAATTTGTGAAAATGTCTTTTACGGCCAGCAGCCAGTATGTTTCTGCCCCGTGTCGCAGGCTTACCTCTCTGCTTGCCGCAGTGTTGGTAAGCACCAGGCAAAGGCAGGTAGCACCATTCATCACGGGCAGCTATGCCATCGATGCTAATGGATGCTGAGCCAAGACTGTCCTTCCTCCCCCATCAGTTTTTATCCTAAAATTAGCCTTTACTGGGAAGGTTTGTGCTCGCATCCTGCATCGATGTCCATCTGACAGGAGATGAACTGAGTCAGAAATAAAGAGCACAGAGCAGACAGGGTGAGAGGAAAATAGCTCTAATGTAAAAATAAACGGTGTCCAGCCACCCACTGTGTCCAGCTGAGCTCCCAGTAGGGTCTCACACGCCTGACACAGAGCAGCAGCTGCCCTTTCATTAGCAGCCTGCTCATTTTCTCCCCCTACAGCTGAATTCCCCTTGAAAAAAAAAGACACAAAGTGACAGGAAGGAGAAGGAGCCCCTGACTCCCGCGCTGGGAGCCCGAAGCAGCCTGGTGTGCTCTTGGCTGCGGGGATGCACTGCCTGGGTCATGCTGAAAGTGTGGGGAGGTGAGAAGAGCCCTTTGATGCTGCCTGGTCCCACAGCCCCTGTGGGAAAGGGATGGAGGGATCATGGGTCTCCTCTTTACCCATCCATTGCTTCTGCAGGACTCCTCTCTTCGTCCAGAGTTCTGCTGCCTGTTTCTGCATCTTTCCACAGAATCCTGTGCTTCTCCTGGGTTTGAACTGTTGAATTTATTCCTGGCTTGGTGGATGTCTCCTGAGTCCAGGGGACACCACAGGCTCCAAACCTTTAGGTCCAGGGTAAACGGGGTCACCCCAGTCCTCCTTCAGAGGCACTGCGAATGGACTCCTACCTCCTGTGCCCATGCTGCAGGACAGGCAGCTGGGAGGAGCAAGGGGAGGCCGGAGGAGCAAGGCTCTGGGTCTCGCAGAACTCTTAGTCCTGGGTTTCTGAAGAATTCAGTTCAGCAATGTGGCACAGGTTCACATCAGATTGAGTAGGGTGCGTGAAGGATGCTAAGCTCCTGCAACAGCATTGTACTGTGCTAAGTGCCCTTGAAAATCTGCTGTCTGGGGTCTGTTCCACCTGTGGACACAGACTTTCCTTCTTTTTCTGGGTGCTGAAGCTCCTGTTCAGTTGCCCACAGTGTGAACGAGGCCAGGGTGACATTGCTGGAGAAGCCTCAGGTGCTGGAATATCTTGGCTTTGAACTTCAGACCAAGAGAGCACATCTCACTGTGCTGCCCAGACATGAACCAACCCTGTGCAAAACCCTCTGCACCTTCACATCCAGCCTTCAGAGCTGCTCCCCTGGAGTGGACCTGTGTCCATGTGCTTAAAAAGATCACCACATCTCTGAAGTCCCCAGGCCCAGAGTCCCATCCATGTTCCCTTTGAAGCCCTGGGAAATGGCCCTCCTGACCTGCAACAGCCCAGCTGCACAAGGAGCAGCTTGTGCAAACCTTCCTTGCACTATTGGTGAGCCTTTATTCACGTGAACCATCTGCAGACATGGACAGGGATGCTTGTGCTAGCAAGTGCTCGCAAATCTGAGCGAAGGCTGAACCATACAGCCTCTGGAAAGGCAATGAGCAGACGGAAGAAGACCTTTAAGTCTTTCCAAGGTACTTTGCAGAGACGTAAGAGCTCAAATTTCCTGGTTCTCTCTCTCTTCCTGAAAAACCCACAGCAAACCCTGCAACGCAGAGGAGCTAGGCACAATAATCTCGCTTCAGCTCCCCGAAACTAGCCAAGCAGAGGAGAAAAATGATTTAGATGATTTACAGCACTTCGGAAGAGTTGAAAAAAGTGAAGTAAATAATAAATCAAAACCAGCAAAAAGAACAAGAATACATCCATCTTTTATGAGCTCTATTCACTGCTGTATGTACAGTTCAGACATAAAACAAACGCGCCGTGCAAAGTTGCTGCTGCTTCAGAAGTGTCTGTGCCCAGCAGTTTCAGAGCACTTCCAAACTACATAAAAGCAGAGGCAGAGGGAGGTGCAGGCGTTGTCTGCTGAGTGCAGGAAACCAGCTCCTATTCTCTGCCTCCTTATCAGCCTTCTGCATAGCCCAGCATGGGGATGATTTCAGCTGGGAGACGGGGAGCACAATGAATCTATGATAAAAATTATTTTTTTCCAAAAAAAAGACCCCATTTTATTTTCAGGGTCATTGCCCCATCAAAATTGCACCTGATGTGTTCATCAGCTGTGAAGTATCCTCTCACTCTTATCGCAGTCTCACAAAAGCTGTTGTCTGAAGGCTGTCCAGAGTCCCCCAAAGGTCCCTTCATCCACCACCAAGAGCCCCTTCCAATACTTCCCTGGGAAAGGGGCTCCCGCAGGCCTATTTCTCTGATGCTCCACTTGACAGGCACAGTTACCACCCGGCAGGTTGCTGAAGGGTGCATCCAAACCCTGATCCGAGCGTGGGTCATTCCACAACAGAGCAATAAAAGCAAAAATATGGGAGGCAGGTTAGCACAGAAGAAACTTGCTGTTTTGAAAGATAGAAACTTTTCCCGAAAACATAGCTCAGCTTCACAAGAGCTGCAGATGATACAATCACCTATGGCCTCATGTTGAGGAGCTCCAGATATCCTCTGTATCAAATCTATACCGAATGTTGTCCGAGAGCTTTTCCTTGCAGACTGAGTTCAGACAGGGAAAGTATCTGCTTCGAGGTCCTGGACAGAGGAAAAATCCTCCAAGGACACTCACCCAAGAGATTCCTCCTCTTTAGGGCTGAAATCTTGCAAGGATACAGATGTGGTTTGGGTGCACCTCTTACAGCCAACAGAAATTCTGTTTGAATCCCAAAGAACCAGCCTTCCACCTCCTCCACCCCAAGGGACGACAGCCTGATGTGATGTGGCCAAACCCAAGACCTGGACAGAACTTTTCTCAGTGGGGGACAAGGACCAGCCTTAGTGTGCAGGATGACTCTGCTCACCTCCAGGCAGCCCTGATCATCTTCTGGAGGATCTGAAAATCTGTGCCTGAGGACCCTCCCATGGCCCCTTCACCCCGAGGGCTGCAGAAATTGGACATCTTTGGATTACCCTCCATTTTTCATGTTGTGTCACTATCTCTCAAGGGAAATAATAGACAGGTTTGAGGCACATCAGCTTTGAGGGACTCCTTCCCGGTCTGTCTAGCCCTGTGACGCACAAGCCCTGGTGTGTTCACATCCTGATGGGTTCAGTGCAACAGGACACTCCAGATCCTTGTGGGAGTGAGGGGGACCACATGGATGAACTTTGTTGACATCCTCATCAGCTTTGATAAATTGTAGCAGACGTGTCAGGATGGAGCTGGTCACATCTGGGCTTGGCAGCTGCTCACCCACATCAGGGACTGGATGACATAGCCTATTTCATCTTGTTTTAGGCAGGAAATTTGAAAGACCAAGGAGGAAGGACCCTGAGGTTCTGCCTTCATCCAGGATGCCCTGGGCCTCCACAGCTGTTCATGGCAAGGTTGGGTCCAGACTGGCGGAGTCGTGAGGCCAGTTTCTGGCTCATCCTAACACAGAGTTCCTATCTCTCACATTTCACAGTCAGCTGTAACTTCTCTTGAGCTGGCAGGCTCCTTGCAGTGTCACATCCCACCGGCTGTCGGCTATAAATCTGTCTCCTGGCTGATGGTGGCTTTCCCTGCAGGATACTGCAGCAGCCTGTCCCTTCAGTCCCAATGGCAGTCGGCTGCTTTTGTTCACTGGGCAGATCCCCGTCCTGCCCTTTGCTATCAGCCAGCAGTCACAGGCTTTGATCCAGGACACAGGTAGGCTCCTCGGATAGCAGATTCCAGCATCAGCTTTCTGCTTCTCTAAGCTTCCAGTGGAAAAGGCTCTGGAGAATCAGTCTCACCACCAGCCTTCTGGACTCTAAACCCAGCTCCACCTCTTCAGGTTCCAGCAGGAGCCCACTGCACTTCCATCACCACTAACCTCCAACAGCCCTTCTATGGAGGGATTTTCTTTTCTCAAAAGCAGCGGCTCATGGCAAGAGTAATTTAATTCCAACCTCATGAAATCAGTGCTCTCCTTGATCACTGTAACCCACCTCAGCTCCAGAAATGCTGTGCTGAAGAAGGAACAGCTCAGGAGGATCTCCACTCCACGAGGAGCAGAGCTGGGAGCAAGGATGCTCTGAGCACCAGGAGAAACAGTAAGGGGTGGCTGAACTGCTGTGCCCAGGAAGTTGCCTACCTCACAGCAACGGGAGCCAGTGGGAGCTGAGATACATGTGGCATGGGACTAGTTTGTTGCCGTCACCACAATGGCAATGGCTCTTGTCATACTGGATGCTGGCATCCACTACACAGATCGCATTCCCAGTGCCCTCTGTGAGGAACGGAGCTGGGGAAGCCAGGTTTCCCGTGGAAGTCGTGTGGGGAACACAGCATTGCCCAAGGAGCCAGGATCTCTCATCAGATGATGGAGACTTGCTCAAAGGTCTCTGGCCTCCTCCAAATCCAGCACCTTTTGGGACTTTCCTAGGAAATGCTCTTCTCAGACACCCACACACCTCTGAGCAAGCTCAGGGTCTTGGTGCAGCAGCCAGCAGGGTCTGGCAGAGGGATCCTGCCCTCTTGCATGCCCTGGGCTGATGGGCTGCAGCACACCCTTCCTGAACAGCCTTGCAGAGCAGCAGGGAACAGCCCGGCAGGCTCCTGTAAACATCATCATGCTGCAGAGCAGAGCAGCGACTGCCAGTGCCCGGGGGGCTGGAGGAGATGGAGCACCAACCGTTAGGTTTCACTATGCAGAAGGACAGGGTTTCCCCAGAAAGTTCCTAGTCCCAGGTAGTGAGGGTACCCCCACAGCAACACCTCTCTGGGTAGGCATGAAAGATATCCAGGCTCGAGACATGCCACCTCCCTCTCGCAGAGCTCCCCCAGTTAACAAGGCAGTTTCTCCCTGCCTTTCTAAAGCCATCTAATTTTCCAGCCCTGTTCAGAAGGACATATCTCCTCATTCAGATATGCAGAAACTGAGGCACAGGTGAGCACAGCCTGTGCAAAGCTTCAGAGTGCCTTGACACCAGACCTGTCATCAGCTTGGGACCTGCCCTGCCCAATCTCCTGGTGACAGGTCCCACAGAGCATCCTCACACCAGGCTCTGGCACACTGTGTCCCTGAATGGTCCCTTGGAGGCACCTGCCAGCTCTCAGGCTTCTTCCCGTGATGTCCCAGCACATGCCGCCCGGCTTGCTGGATCGCCCCCAGTCAGACCCAGCAGTTCTGCCCTTTGCACATGGCATGGCGTGTGCAACGGAGAAATGTGATGGGGCAAAGGGGATGGTGCTGGGCGTGCAGGGCTGTTCAGCCAAGGCCCAGCACCCAGTGTGGGCAACCTAATCAGCAGCAGAACAGGTGAAAGAAAGGAGGAAACTGGAGCTTTCTGTCCTTCCCCCACTCCTCCGAAGCAAGTGGTGCTGTGTGCCCTTGGGGTGCCTGGTACCTCCCTTGCAAGCTCAATGCCAGAAGCTGTCTGTGCCCTTGCAGTGCTGGGTAGCTGGAAATGGCCTGTCTGAAGCAATCTGCAATGCGTGCTGCTTTTAATTAGAAAGGGCTGCACGCCCACCTGCAAGCCGCTGTAAATCTGGTCTGTGCTGTAAAGAATGTCCTGGATTTAAGTTGTAATTAGAACTTCTATTGACGGCGCAAAGCCTCATTTTTCATGTGAAGCTGCTCATTGCTCCCAGTCAAGAAATCAATCTGGGCCCGTTGAAGAGATGGGGCCGTCAGATTTGCAGGATGGATTGATGGTGGAGGATACAGACTCTCTTAACCCCTCTGCTGCCCTGGTTCTCACTGGGGGTGGGAAGGGACCGTGGGCAGGGGGCAGGAGGACCGGTGCCTTCTCGGATCCCTGTGCCCTGCTGCAGGCACTCTCAGTGCAGAAAGGCAGCAAGAGCTCTGCTTTACGGGACAGCGACTTGCAGCCTGCTGGCACTCCCTGTTGTAGCAGCGCAGGACAGGGACAGAGCCTAGCATCCTCCATCTAGCTGGAAGAACAAGAGCACTTAGAAACTATATTTCAGCTGTAACACACAGTTACAGATGCTTGCAGCATCCCACCAGCTGAACTGGTTACCAGCATTTCACCAGCTTGGGGCTCCCTTGGAAAAGCAGTGCTGCCACTCCCGGAGGGTTGCATGTTCACTTCTTGGGGATGCTGTCATCTTGCTCTTCTGAGGATGTTCCTTGTCACAGAGCCTTGGGCCAAGGCTGGATCCTCTTGTCCCCTTGCTAGGCTCTGGAGGAGGTGCTGGCTGCTCCTTCTGCCCAGCATGATATGCTGAGGGGTGGCCTTCTGCACACACCGAGATTGTAATTTTCAGCTGGAGCAGTTCTCTTCACAACAGAAAAAGTCACCAGGTGACAACCTGTGCTTCGCTGGTGCTTTGCCATAATTTAATATATTGCCTGTCCCTGGTGCAGGGGGGATAACAGAGATTAGCAATGCATTTGTCCAAGTCTCTATGCCACTGCAGACTGATTAGACTTGTGCCCACTTAATTACAGCACATTACCAACCCCTGCTACAGCAGGGATGGAGCAGCACAGTCAGTTGGAGACCTCACAGTGGAGAGAGAAAAATGAATAATTTAGGGCAGCAATGTCAGCTTTTTTCTCAGACAACATCCATGGATCTACACTTTCTATTCCAGCAGCTGACACAATCTCTGCTTTTTGGCTCCATTCTGGCCCTACTGGCATCTGGTGCAAACCTTCAGACTTTTTTCAGCACCACTGCTCAGCCGTAGTACAGTACTCACAGTACAAAGGGCTTCTAGTTGTCCATGGCAGCCTGAACTCTGTCAGTGCTCTGTTGTTCTCTCTGAGGAAGTCTCTTGAGCATAACTCCTCTCTTCTTTTTCTTGTTCTTTGGCAAGCAAGTCAGTGTCCCGTGGAGGCATCACTTCTCCATGGACCCTGAGGGTCTTGCAGAGCAACCTCCAAGCTGACCACTTCACCTTGGCTTCAGTGCCCCACCTGGGATTACAGCTAAGGGTCTTCAACAAATCCCCTCCCTGCCAGGCCTCCTTGCTCCACAATCAGCAGCAGTGAGCTGGGTCTTGCCCCTTGCTCTCTTGCTGGGACATAAGACATCGCAGTGCCTATGGGTTTATCAGGGCTCCGGTGGTGACTGAGAAGTGGGGCAGGATCTGCAGGAAGGTGGCAGATGTGTGTGCACACTTCTCCTTGGCAGTAGGATGGTTGTGGTTGTCACAGTTTTTCACTCACTGGCCCATCTTCCCTCCTGATTTTAATAATCCTCTTGAAATTATTGGCATTTGTGTGCCCATGGGTGTACACGTGCCCCTGTGCCTGCATGAGTGATGCCTTTCTGTGTGGAGACACCGTCCTCTTGACTTTACGGCCATCGGTGTTTCAGAGCCAGTGTGTGTCCTGGTGTGTGTCTATGGAGGGGGATGTGTCAGCCCACATCCGGCTGTGTCTGTCTTCAGTTGTACATCAGAACGTGCCTTGCCTGCAGGCTGGGAGGTTGATCCTTTTCTGTGTCCCCAACCTTGCCCACCTCCCCAGTAACAATTCCAGGTCCCTGGCATTTGCTGCTGGAATGAAAAATGGACCCATCAAAGGATGGGGCAGAGAACGGAGGAGAAGATGATCTCTGCCACCATCTACTGAGAAGTAAGAGGCACACCTTTGGGTGTGTGAGCGGCAGAGAAGGGCTGATCTTACCAGCATCTGACAGATAGCAATAATTCATATGTCTGAGCAAAGGGTTCACCATATTCCTGTCCCAGATGGCTTCCTTGGGACCTGGACCTGTAAGATTAACATGCAAATGGAAAAAGAAGGGGAGTTTTTATCTTAAAGGAAGGTCCCTGGCTCTCTGCAAGGGCTCTGCTCACACATGCCCCAGTTTCTGCACCCATCTGTAACATGAGCGCAGGTTGTAGTGGCCTGTGATAGCAAACCTCTGTCCCTGCCAGCCTTGGTGCTGAGAGGAGAAGGAACAAGAGAGGCGAGAAGGGGAGGGTTGGGATGGCAGGTACTGGTCAAGGGTACGTGCTCACATGGGGAAAGTCCTGCCTGATTCAGTGCTGCCCTCTGACCACAGGCTCTGCTGTTGTGTTGCAGCCCCCATGCCTGTTGTGTCTGCTTTTGCATCTATCCCATGCGAAGCGCAGCTAGGGACTGGAGATCTGCTCCAGAAAGGAGCTGGTCAAACCCACTCCGCTGGTTAACAGCTCACTGCTGAGGTGCCCTGCTCTGTAGAGCACAGGGGACAGATGACTGCCCTACGTCCCATCTAGGTGTTCCCATCTCTCACCTCTGATCTTCAGGGAGAGCATCTCCTGAATGCAGAAATACTCTACAGAGACCACAGGACTCCAGCTCAGTGGCCTCAGTAGCTCAGGACAGCAGCCGCATGACCTGTCCTTCTCTGGAGACTGCGGTGGTTGCTCTGTGGAGTGTCTAAACTCTTGTCTATTTAGGGAAAAGAGTGGTTTTCCTTCCTTTGTCCTCTTGTTTCTGCCCTATCTGCTTAATCTGAGAGCTCCCTGGGCTTCCCTGGTCCAGCTCCGTTCAGCACCATGTTCACATGCATGGGAACAGAGGATTCCAGCTTGATGTGCCATGTGCCAGGGGAAATGAGACAGAGCTGAAAAACAGAAATCACCACCTAAAATTCCCTTGTTTGTCAGGAAAGTGCCGTGCACTCTATTGCTGCCCTCATCTTTCTCCGGCACCGGTGGTAGCTCTTTCCACCCTCCATGTCCTCACTGCTGGCGGCTGTCTGCCCTGCAAGCTCAGGACCCCAGACCCATTGGGAAGCCCCAGCCTGGCTCCCAGCAGGACTCTGCCCACCAAGAGAGGAGTCCTGGGGCACCTACACCTGTCTGTGCTCCTGCTTCTCCCGTAATCTTTCTGGTTGTATTTTGGGGTTGATTCTCCCCCAGGATCTACAGTGGTAGACAACTCTCATTTTCTCTGACGTCCTGGTCAGAGGACAATGTCCAAAAATGCCTGCCCATTGTAGCACTTCCCTTATCGAGGTATACCTATGTTCCTGGCACTGCTGGTCCCACGGAGGGTGGTTTGGCTGCTGGCTCCCAACAAGGAGCATGACCTATCAGCAAACAACTTGGCTGGTGCCAGCTCCACATGGCTGGGTCAGATTTAGGCATGGTTGCAGGGATGCAGGATGCTCTCCCACCCTGTGTGCCATGCTGTTTTTCAGAGGATGCTGGACAACACCTTCCAGATAATGGTCCACAGGAGGCAAGAGGCTAGGTGGTATTTTCAGGAGCTGCCCTTTCTGGGGACTCCTTGAGAACAGTTTCACTGTTGTGTAAATATAAAATATTGAAAATCTGGAGAGAGAGGCTCAGGAAGCTGTAAAGAAGGTGATGTGAACTAATCAGAACTGATGTAAAGCTGCCAAGACCCGAGTTAAGCCCACAGTGGATTTGGATTCACACTGGAGATAAAGAAGCAGCTCTCAGAGAGCTGGCCTCTGGAGCCGGTTCAGCTTAACCCGGATTTTCAGCATCATTTCATGCTATTCCAGTCCACAAATCCCGGTGGCTCTGCCAGTGCATGCCGGGCCGGATTGCAGAGCCATGGAGACACACACGGCTCTGCCACCCCTCTGCCAGCCCAGCCCTTGCCTTCCCAGCACCGAGTGCTTGTGCCACGAGCTGGTGCTGCTCTACCAAGCCACAGAGTCTTTTTCCTCCTGCCCTCTTGGCAGAAGCAGGGTGGATAAAGCAGGTGAAACTCAGGAAACCTCTAAGCTGCAAGCCTCAAGGAAGGAGCAACACTCCGTCCCCAGACACAACCTCTGCAGGTGCGTGCAAAGGGCCAACAGCCTCTGGCATCGCTTTACAGCGTGAGTCACATCCCTGCATCCCTCCGCAGCCCAGTCCCTGCCGTCACCTCTGCTGTGCAGCAGCTTCTCTGCAGGGCTGGCCTTGCCTGTGCTAACAAATCCCCCACGGAAATGCAAAGCCTGGGGCAGCTTTCCTGCTGGTGCCCTCCTGGCATCGTCAGGGAGAGGAGGTCCCACGTGGGGAGGTGTCCGTGTGTGCAGCAAGGCTGGCACTAACCCCAGCCCTGACGTGCTCCCTCCTGGCTGCCTGACTACAGCACCCCGTGGCCGTGGCACTTCTGGGGCTACTGGTGTCACGTTGGGGCTGGGACTGGGGTGAGACTGTCCCTAACTGGGAGGCTGGCACAAAGGGCCTCTCTTAGAATTCCCACCCTGGCTCCCAGCTGAGCAGAAAGAGCAGATTAGTCATCCCTTTCCCTGGTGCCGAGCTGGCTCCGGGCTCCCACACGCTGCTGCTAATGCATTGGCTCCACTTGGGCAGGCTGGGAAATCCCGATTCTGCAGCCTTAGGGAGCCGAGAGCTTTGTGAGCTGTGGGGTGTGTGTGATACAACACGCGCCTTGGCGATGTCCCCTGGCTTTGGCCTTTCTCCCCAGCTTTCTGTCATGACAGGAAATATGATGTGAACCTGAAGTGCAAGGCGGGGGTACATGGAGTTGTGAAAGGGGGAACAGGAGCACAAGCAGGCTGGAGAGTGTCATGGAGGAGAGGAGGGTCCCCACATCCCAAGTGTTTCTAGATGCCAGTGAGAGCGAGTTCCCTTTCCCCTGCATCCCTGTGTGGGTACCATTCTGATGGGGGAGGTACTGTGTGTCCCCAGCTGCCTCTGGAAGGAGCCTCCCCTTCCAAAATAGCCTCAGCTGCCAAAAAA
Organism: Aramus guarauna; assembly: GCA_013400195.1. NCBI lineage: Eukaryota > Metazoa > Chordata > Aves > Gruiformes > Aramidae > Aramus > Aramus guarauna. The sequence goes on along the minus strand of VXBL01007584.1, from coordinate 768,521 downwards.
ATCCCTGGCCAGATGTGTAGGGACTCTTTGCCCAGGCCACCTCACAGGGCTGGACCAGACTACCCCCGCCAGAGTGATCCCCTGCAGCCAAAGACGCTGGGCAAACGCCCTGCTCTGGGGCTGGGAGATGCCCTTCCCACGTCCACCCCCTTGCCGAGGAGACCCAAAGGAAGGAGACATCCTTGCAGCTTTTGGAAAGGGGAAGACAGAAGCCCAGCAACTGTGCAGGTGCAGGGGATGGGGATGGCATCCATAGGTTGCACTCTGCTTCAGCTCACACGTCCTGGAGCAAAGGCACATGGACATGAGAAGGAGCTTGTCTGGCAGGGAGCAATGGGTAAGAGTGACCGTGCCATGGCAGAGCGTGTCCCGGGAGCACTACAGCAGGATGGCTCTTGCTGTGACAGGCGACATGCTACAAAACCACCTTAAAATAGACTCCAGGAGGGCTTCGTCTCAAAGCCTATTATCTGCACTGAATGCCAGATTAGTGAGCAAAGCCCTCCTTGGGCTTTGAAAATGCTCTGCTAAGGAGGGATAATCATGTCATTGAGGCCCTCCAGGAGCCACCAGGGAGGAGCTGGGGATAGCAGTGACCTCAGCAGATGCTTTATGTAAGGGGAATCAGGGGAGAGGGGGCATGATGCCTCCATTCAAAGGTTGCTTTCCATGGCCACCTTCACCATGGATCATCTGTTTCTCCACATCCTGAGCAGCCACCACTTGCCAGAGGTGTGTGCAGGCTGCTGCCAACTCCACACACCTCAGCATCTCCCACCCTCCCTCCCAGCTCCACAAAGCACTGCTGATGTGGCATCAGCAAGGCAGGACATACCCCCAGCAGGTGGAATTGCAGTGATCCCCTGTGGTACATCTTTCTCATGGGCAGAAGAGGCACAGGGTGAAGTGCCCCCCCCTTCAGCAATCCCACACAGACCTCCAGGTCTCCTGCTGCATCCCTGAGCAACCAGGGCTGCTGTCTCCTTCAGCCCCTGGCTCTGCCCGTTCCTCGCAGGAACTGCCTCCTTCCCTCATTGCAGTGTGCTGGCAGGGAACCAGGTCGCTCCATGCGCTGTTTGGCCAGAGCACTTTCACTCCCACTGCCAGTCGATTATCAAGTCCATTAGGGGAAGGAGAAAGCAGCGTGGCTCCCGGTGCACTCTCCTTCCCCATCTCCCCCTTCGTTTCTTGTGCCAGCCTCAGGCTGACATGTTGAGCCTGATCGTAACATCAGCACATTCCCTTAATGCTGTGGAATAAGCAGAGCAATGACTTATGGACAGGTGGCTTTATTTCCAGTACGGGAGATCCCCCCAGTCAGTTCACATAAGCTCTGAGCAAGTTAGAGACGAGCTTCCACTGGGCCTCGCTAAAACCATTACTCATAACATGCACCTAATCACAGGATATTCCTGGGATTTTTGGATTAGGTCTCCAGGCCGCATTGGGAGTGCGTGCTGGGATTTACTAGATGTTTTACAGGTTACAAGGAGGAAAAGAAGAAGCCTTTACTCTTTATGGGGCAGCTTTTATGCTCTGCAGTTTCTGCACCATGTTTTTACTGCTTGCAATCCTAAACCCCATCAATCCAGAGCAAGCACCAAGGGGAAAACTCGGGGGCTTGATGGTAACAGGCAGCAAGCAGCAGGCACCAGGCTGCAGGGGCATGGGGCATGGGCAGCAGAGGCTGCTTTGCATCTGGGAGGCTGGGAAAGGGGGGTCACTGGGGCAGGGACAGGGCATGCTTGGAGTGCTGAGGGATTCCCGGCCAGAGAGTCCCTCCCAGCACATCTGCATTGCTATTCTGCTGCTGCCTTGTAGCAGGGCTTGGAGTGCAGCCAGAGCCGGCTCAGGGATCCTCAGCAGCACCAGCAACACCTCATATTGCTGTCTGGGAGAGGGAGCAGGGTGTCCCAGCCCAGAGAAGGGTGAGAGTGAGTTTGTAGGGAGGATGTGGAGACCTGGACTGGCTCCTCATGCTACCCCCAATCCCACCATACATAGCTGTGCACCTCTTTAGCAGCCAGCCCAGCTTTTCAGGGCTCTGGCACAGGCAAAGCTGTCAGCCAGGCAGTGGATTTTTGCCTGTTCTGCCCGGTTGCTACCACAGGTGATTGCAAGCTTGTGCCTGGAGCCCGCTCTGCAAATGGCAGGAGGAACCCAAATTCCAACTACTGACACTCAAGGATGTCCCCAGATGACAGTAAGTGACTCCATATTGGAGTATTTGGAAGTGAGGAGTATTGCTCTTCATCACCAGTCATTAATGATTAATTGAAGATGTTGCAGTGACGTCTGGGGACATGGCCAGAGCAAGGTCTCCTGGGGAGGTACTTGTGCTGTGGTCAATCCGCATCCCAAGGGAATTGTCCCCAGCTAAAATCCCTGTTTCACCAGCTTAGTGTATCCCCTGCGTCTTACTATAGCCTTAGTTGTGGGCAGCAGATGGTTTCATGCACATCATAACATGTTGCTTCTCAGATCAGATAATTTACTCCGCAACCTCAATGCACACATCTTATAATATTTTGTCACCCTTTATCACTGCAATTTCATTGCTATCATGGCCTAGTGAATCATTATTGATAGACTCTTAATATCAGTGCTATTCCTTCAGAGGAATGTATTTTAATGAATTTTCTTCTCATCCAGCAGTACAGCTGCACTCCGATATGGTTCAAGGGGTAGGGCTGTAGCTGTAAAGCTGGGTACATCCCACACAGCGTAGAGGTGACCGTGCCGAGCTGCCCTGTGCTTTATTATCCAGCACAGTGTGTGATTCCCACAGTCAGCGGCTGTGATGTAGGGACACACACATGATGCTCAGGAACTCTCACATCTTGGGGTGCTGGAGTTTCCACTGCAGCTCCCCACCAGCTCAGGTTTGGCTGTTGGAGGGTTTTCTTTGAAGTGTTTTCATGTTCTTTTTTTCCTTTCCAGAGGATGAACAAATCCAGGATGTTCAAAGCAGGAGGTTTGCTCTGCAATGCTTAGCTTTCACACTGTTATTTTCTGGTGTTGCCCCTGAAATTTCTCTGCAGGTGCAAAGTGCATCATTGCCCAATCGACTGAGCCACCTTGACCTGTTACAGGGCAGCCACACTCGTCCAGGAAGGCACAGGGAGAAGCAGAGCCAGCTACAGCCACGTTTCTGTCCTGAAGCTGTGGAAGTGAAGGATGACTCAGCCAAGGAAAGGAGAGTTTTGGGGATGCACTTTGCTAGAACAGCAGTTCTTTGGACAAGTCTGTGGAGATGTCCTCTCTGCAGAAGTCAAGGGAGCCTCCCTGGGCAGTCTGCAGCCCCGGGTCTACAGTGTGTTCTGCCAGTGAGCAAAGAGGGCAGCTGGTCTGCATGTATAATTCCTGGCCTGGTTTCAACTCCAGTATAAGCTGAGCTCATCCTCCTGCCTGCTATGCCCCAGGCCCCGGTTCAGAAGGCAGGGTGCTGAGCCCTGTCTGTCTCGCAGCTTGTAAAGCGGCTGTCACTCTGATACGGTGACAGCTCGACGGGCTGGATGCACACAGCCTCTGTCTGCTCCGGAGAGCAGGGCTGGGCGCTGGATTGCGGTGACAGCTATGGAAATGCTGGTTAGGAGGCAGTCAGTCCCCGGCAGAGCCACGTGTCAGGTTTGCAGCTTTCCCTATTGAGTGACCTGCTGCGCCTAGCGCAGTATTCCTTCTCTTTCAGTGCAAACTTCTTTTAGGGCAGAGCAAAGCAGTTGCTTCTTTTTTGTCATATTTGCTCATATAAAGTAGTCACTGAAGTGCCTGGCTCCATTTGTCTGCTTTGCAGAAATGGCTGAGGGACACGGGAAGGGATGAAGCAAAGGGTTCATCCTTGCAGCCCGAGTGGGGACCTCTGCATCTGTGCGGCACTGGAATGAGCCGCTGTGTTGGTTAAAGGGTTGTGCTATAGGGCACGAATCAATGTGAGCAGGAACATGACCTCCTTGGAGCTTGGCCACAGTGCCAGGAATAAAGCGAGCCAAGAAATCATGCTGAATGGGTGAGTCAAGTCAACAGCCTCTTAGAGCCGAAGCTCTCCAGAAAGGTGGAGGGCAGCTGGACAAGGTTAAACAGTGCTTCGCTCTGTCTGCCAGCCAAAAGGGAGGCTCTCGGGAGGTAACCCTATTTTCTGACAATAGCTGGCTCTGAAGCACTTGATGGTTTTAATAGTGTTCGGTGAACTTGAGCAGAGGAGATTGTGAAACCACAGCACTGTCTCCTGTGGAGAGCTGCACTTCACGTGATAATGAACCTCTGAAAGAGACATTTGTAATAAAGAACACAAAAAGGAGGTGAATGCAGAGAGGAGCCTGTGACTAGCCTAGCACGAGTTCTGCAGTTTTGGGGATGGTAAATGGGTCCTTGGTGGGATGCCAGGCTGCGATGAGGAGCTGGGACACAGTGTTGGGACAGACCCAGAATGAGCTCTCAGGAAATCAGTTTGAGTTCAACAAGGAGAGAAAACCAGCCAGCGCTTGCAGAGGATGCGTGGTGCTCAGGCGGGGAGGTCGCGGCGAGCATCCACCACACACGGGGGACCTGGAGCTCACGGGTCTGAGTGTGAGGCAGGGTGGGAGATGCCTTCACCCAAGCACGTAGTCCAGAGCTATCCCCAGATTGCCCTCACCCACAGCAGAGGTGAAGGTGGGCTTATTGCCCTGCTTAGTCCTGCGTGCGCAAGCAGACCGACAGAGTGAAGATACTTGCTAAACACCACAGGGGGTGGGGGTGGGGGGAAAGACTCAGTTATTCTCAAGCATATAGACAGAAATTAATTAACTGATTATGTCACAGGGGGACATTTCCCATGACCTGCAGAGAAGAGTTTCGGGGAGAAATGGCTGATGATTAATGCTCTCCTGTTCGTGCTGCATCAACAGGATCCTGGGAAGGGCTGTTTGAAAAAGAGAAGGCTTTATACACCTTCAGCATGCCTGCTGGAAGACACTCTCTATTTAGGCAATTGTTTGCTGCTAGTTTTTGCCAGAATCTCACAACAATTTCTGATGGGACTGAGGTTGGCATAACTGATGTTTTCATCTGTGGAGAAACAGCAGAAAGTGTGACCAGAGTGTGGAGAAGTTTTAGAAAGAGTCTCAGCAAATCCAGCTACTGAGTTAGAGCTAAGGAAGTCAAAACGCCAGTTCCAGCAAATAACCTGTCTGGAAATAAATTAACACCACAGAGGATGTGGGAAGGTTATAGCTGGGTTAAGCCCCTCACCACTGTGCTTACGTGGTGGTTGAAAAATCAACACAGTTAATTGATATTTCACAGACCTGCAGTACTATAATGATAAATGTAAAAAAGGGTTGTCTCTGCTTGCTTTTAAAGGGAATATCAGGGCAGTTCACTTACCACGAGGCAGCCAGTGAGGAGTCCAGCAGCTCATGTGTTGCAGAATGAACAAAAGAAGAGATGTGAATGCACTACAATAGAAATTAAGTTCATGGCCATGGTAACTGGTCTTAAAAAATTCATATTTAATCATGATGAGCAGTGTCACTTAAAAGCAAGGCTTGCTAGAGGATGGTGTCAAACACTCCCCACACACAGAATAGACAGATTATTGTTTTATTTAAGCTACAAAATGCAAGATTTATAAAGTGAATGCTCACCTGGAGGCAACCATTGGCTGTGGGGATCTTCAGGAGCATTAGGCAGAGCTCAGGGAAGCAAAGGCCAGGGATAGGCTTTGCACATGTCGCTTTGATAGGTAAAAATCTGTGTACTCTCCCCAAAACATAGGCTCTGATTGACAGCACTGCTGCTTTGGATGAGACCCTGCAAACAGGTCTTCAGCTGAGAAGTGAAGTGGCTCGCACGTGTTCCCATCTCCCGGTCCCAGTATGGGAAAGGTTCTTAGTTAATAGTTCAGGTTCTGTGTAACAGTTACATGAAAGTCATTTTTAAATTAAAACATCTAAGAGAAAGGACCAGATTGTGTTACACTGGTCTCAAATGAGCAGTGTCACTGAGAAGGGTGTGATGGCTTGTGCCAAAATTATCTCTGCATTTGGTGAAAAGGAAAAATAAGCTTTTGGAGAAGATGATTGGAATAACCTCCAGCACTTGTTCATTCTTGCTTTCCTGGGGTCAGATTTACTAGGTGACACTACTACTAGAGAGCTAGCCATGTCCAACCCACCCATCTTTGCTAGGCAAGGTATACCTGAATGAATGCTGTCCTGCAACAGGTGAGAGTTTATCGGACATGGATTTAACCAGTGCAGAATGAAGCCTGCGTATGGACATGTTGTCACTGTACACTGGACGATGCAGTGCAGAGGGTCTGTACCAAATAGTGCCACAATGGAAACTAGTTCCTAAATCTAAATGTGGTGTCAGGCTCTGATCCATTCTTAACTCTGTTAAATTATACAACAGCACCAATGAAGCATGTGTTGTCACCTGCTGACATTTTATTTAACAGATATATGAAAACAAGGATGCCTTCAGTGTTGGAAGCTGCTATCGGAGTCACTGGGGACTTGGGGATGCATAAAGAGACAGACAAGGCAAAACAAACAGCTCAATCTGCCTCGCAGCCCCAGGAGCTGGCGGTGCTCGGGGAGAGTGCCGTTGTGCTCGGCGCGGCGAGGAGCCAGGATCCCCATGGCAGAGACTGCCCCAGCCGCGGCACCGGGGCTGCCAGACCAGAGGTGGACTGACATGTATTTCCCTGCCTGGAAAAGATCTCCTTGAAAGCTCGTGTGGGTCCAAGCTCTCTCCTCTCCCATTGCAGTGGGCAGAGAAGAGCTGGTGCCTCCAGAGCATCTCTCAGTGCCTCTTCCAGCAGGCGCTGGAGGGGCAGGACACTTGCTGCAGGCCCTGATATTTCTCCACAGTAGAGAAGATAGTCATCTTCATTTCTGACTTTGAAATCTAACACAGACATCCACTCTAAGGGAGGGAAACCCTCCTCCGTGGAGGATGTGTCGCAGCACAAAGGACTAATTACACTGGAGACTACCTGTGGGAAGCTAACAGGCAGCAGGTGAGAGTGCAAATTTGTCCTCGCTGCAGCAGCAGGGACCGAGGAGCTGTATCCAGGCCTCTCAGACAGACGTGGTGACAACTCGTGTCTCTGCATGACCTGCCTCTGCCTGGCTTCACCTGCCTTGCAGCTCCTCTCTGGGGCTTTCCTCTCAGGGGCACATTTCTGTTCTGCATGGGATGCACGTTCACAGTGTGAACCCCTTCCTCTGCCCAGGAACCTCCTGCTCCCAGCTTGGGTTCCTCAGCCCCATCCAGCAAGGACCCTGGAAAACTCAGTGTCCTCTCTGTGTCCTTCTGGATACCTTTCCCTCCACCTCAAATCTGGGTGCCAGGACCCTCCTCCAGGCTCAGGGGTGAATGTGGCCAAGGCGATGTCCCACTGACCTGACCCTGGAGGATTTGCTGTATTAATCACCAGTGCTTTGGAGCACAGAACAAAAGCAAAAATAAATATTTTCCAAGGTCCTATATGTATTAGGGGCCTCTTGGCTTTATCAACAGCTAGTTGTGGGCAGTCATACAGCTTCTTTTTGCTCAATAGTTTATTCATCAGAGGAAAAAAAAAAAGATATTTTGCTGTAACTGAATCTGTTTTCAAAATTCTGTAAAGTAACAGAAAAGTGGAATCATTTTAGCAACAGGAAATTATAAAAAGTAATGAATCCTAGTGTTTTCTTTTCAAAATCATTCAAATTGATAAAAAGAAAAGGTAAATAAGCTTACCTGTTCACATCAAAGAAGTGTTTGGTCAACCAGTTTGTCATACCCTCAGTAATTCTTAATTCCTTTTTCAGTTTAACTAATGAAGTGAGGAATCAATTACTCTCACAGCTTCCAATCTGCAAAGATATTAAGGTAATCTGGGGCCAGATTCACAGAAGTATTAATGTGCCTGCCACTGTAGAGAGGCACTTGACAGAAAGCACCAAATGCATTTTGCAGCTGTATTGCTGTGCACCTTTCCAAAGACACTCATTAAAAGTCTGAGAGACTTGAGCTCAGACAAGGCTAGGTCCTTCCAGAAAATGGGACATACACTCTTAGTTAGACTGAGGAGCTCTGGAAATCTTATGATGGGCCACACTGTCAATTGTCCCTAATCAAAAGCAGAAAAAACTCTATTGTAAGTGCTGTTTGCTGTAACCAGAAGGCAACCAGCTTGAATCCAGGCTAAGTAAGAGATTGGGCTTCTTGTCCCCTTGGTGCTGAGATCTCTGCTGCTCTCTTCACTCATGGTGCTGCTGTGAATTGGGATACACGATGAGGTTACAGACTTCATATCAGGCTGTGAGAAACCACAGCGTACTGGAGTACAGCACTGGGGGAGCTCATCAGTGTTCTGGACCATTGCATGGACTTTACTTATATAAACATGGAGCGTTGCACGGACTTTACTGACGGTTTTTAGTTTAACAAGAAACTGCACCTGGTTTTGGGCTCCTCTGTTTAGATCTAGAAATGAAGAAAGGTGAGTTCTTCCTAATGTGAAGCCATCTGTTTGTTAAGATCAGGGCAAGTTCTTTGCAGAAAGCCAAAATCAAAAAATGTTTATTGTGGTTTAACCCCAGCCAGTAACTAAACACCAGGCAGCTGCTCGCTCACGTCTCCCCCCGCAAGGGGATGAGGAGGAGAATGGAAAGAAACCTTGTGGGCTGAGATAAAGACAGTTTAATAGGATAACAAAGGAAGATGATGATGATGATGATGATGATGATGATGATGATGATGACGACGATGATGATACAAGTGATGCACAAATGCTCACCACATGCAGAAGGGAAAAAACCCAACCCAATGCCCAGCCTGTTTCCCAGCAGCGATCCGTCCTCCTGGCTAGCTTCCCTAGTTATGTATGGAGCATGACGTCATACGGTATGTGTGGAATATCCCTTGGGTCAGTCTGGGTCAGCTGTTCTGGCTGTGCTGTCCCAGCTTCTTGTGCATCTGGCAGGGCGTGAGAAGCTGAAAAGTCCTTGACACTACAACTACCCAGCAACAACTAAAACCATCAGTGTGTTATCAACATTGTTCTCAGTGGTATTCTCAATATCCAAAACACAGCACTGTACTGACTACTAGAAAGAAGATTAACTCTATCTCAGCCAAAACCAGGACATGGACGTTGCACTTGGGTTTGGATTCAGCATCATTTCCCTGCTTGTGTATTCAGAGCAGCTCTGCTTGGAACCGTCTTTGTAAATCAGTGCAGGTACATGGAGCAAGTGTGCAGGCAGCCAAATGGGAACTGCTTGACTGTTGCACATCTGGGGGTAAAGCAAGCAGGGAACACGTATTTAACTGCAATGTATAGAAATGTGATCCTGAATGGGAATCAGTGAGAATGCTACGGATCAGCAAAAAACCAGATGGAGGTTTGAACTCAGACCTTGGTTCTTTAGGCTACTCTCTTACAAGTTCTTCAGACATTCTGCAGGGAGTGTCACACAGTCACTCCCACCCACACTCAGGTCCATACCTGAGCCTTTGCACAACTTTCACACTAGTTTGGAGCCTTGTTTCCCAGGGGCTCCCTTACCTGAGCCCTGCTGACCTGCTCTCCTGAGCCCAGTCTGAGTCCGAGATCTCCTGCAGCACAGACTCAACAGAGGGCAGATGTCCTGAGGGAATATGGGGTCCCTGCAGAGGCTGGACTTCCTGGAAGGTCAAACATAAAAGCTGCTGACAGGATGCTGAAGTGAGTTTGCAGAGGTTTAGCAAAGCAAATACATGTTGTGGTGTTTACCCCATGGCCATAAACAGCTCTGCTCAGATTCTGACTACCCTAGAGACCACTGAGAGGAGATAAACTCTAGTTGAGTTTCTAGTCCGCACTAGCTTTAGGGGAGACTCTGCAGGTTACCCAAATGCTGGTGCTACACTAGCTGGAGCTGCTGAGAGGGAAAAACCCACCTGTCACCTCTGTCTCCATGTCCCCATCCATCTTGTCCTTGTCCCAGCCCTTGGGGCCCGCAGGGCAGGAGGCTTGGCTGTGGCGATGGCTCTCCCCATGGAGCCTGTCAGGGCTTGTTACAGCTGCCGAAAGATCATCACTGACCGTGCCCCCAGTGACATTTGTGCCTGTGTGTCATTTCAGTCTCCTAAATGAAGCTGTAAAGGGGAATGGATGAGGGATGAGAAGGAGATTGCCTCCAGCCTCTGCTCTCTGCCTCTTCCCCAGCGGGCGTGATGGATGGCAGGAGCGGGGAGCGGAGGCTGAGTCAGCTCCCAGGTGACCTTCGCAGAATCCCTCCCAGTCCCCGTCTCCCTCGCTGTTGCGCGGGGCTGCTGAGCCTGGGCAGATTGATGGCAGCTCACGCTCAATTTCTCTGATGCACTTTTGCTGAGAGACACTCGTACATCTTCCCCACGTCGTCTCTCCATATCTGAGGTCAGGCTTTCAACAGGCAAAAAATGTTCCGAAATAAATCACCGCCATCCCTCACCCAGGGCTCTGCCAGCTCCAGAGGAGCGGGGTGAGGAGGAGAGTGAGTTGGAGAGCTGGCGTGGGGGGACCAGCATGTGCAGACCCACACATGGGTCCAAGTGCACTCACTACAGGGGCTTTCTGCCAGGGGGGTGAGCCCACAGCAGGCAGCAGGCAGCAAAGGTGCCGTTCCCCAAGGATTTCTCCAGGTTCCCTTTGCAATCTGTCTTTGCATTTCTTGCAGTGGGGCTCTGCATCTCTCAGCCAGGGATCCACTTGTTCTGCACACTTTTGCATGCACTGAGCATATCGAATGGGAGATGGGGTGCACCGAGCAACACATCCTTCCCTGTGGCAGGAGAAAAAGGTATCCCAACATTTATCCACTGGAGTGGCCTGGAGCAGCCTGGAGCAACCCTCACAGTGGCAGAGGCTCAGCCAGGATTTGCCCCATGCCTCCTTCCCTTTCCTGTGCCAGGTCTGAATCTGCCCTGGGGTATGGCCTGTATCTCCAGACCTCCAGTTTGGAGAACTCTGTGATGCTTTTGGGGTTCTGTTCCTAACATGCAGAGCTGTACCAGTGCTGGAGGGTTGAGGGGAGCACTCCCCCTCCCTGTTCCCTGCTGCCTGCCTGCTCCCTAGGGTTTCTGCTGATGGAGGGCAGCACCACCAGGAGCTGGGGGAGAGGGTGAGATGCTCACAGCAGTGTTTCAGGGCACTTTGCTGCTGTTCTGAGCCACAGATGTGCTGGACAGCTTGCACACAGACAGACACATCTGGCCCTACAGCTCCATCCCCTCACCTCACTGCCTGAGCCACAGCCTTGTTCACACACTGCGGCCAGGCAACAAGACAAGGAACTTTAAAGAAAACCAAGAAATGTGTCTGCATTTTCTCTGCACTGCAGTTTTGCTCCTTTCCAGCTTGATTATTTAGAAATGGGGGGGAAAAAATGATCTTTGATTTGCTCCAGGACCTGTGAAAGTGTCTTGAGACTGTGCAAATACAGGCAGCTGTGCACACCCTTCTCTTGCTCCAGCGCTGCTGGGACAGGTTGCTTTTAATTGATCTGATCTTAATATTTAATCTGTAACCCACCATACTGGGATGTGAGGTGGTAAAGAGTGAAAGGTGCAATTAGTCTGTGTTTAAAAGGCCATCTTTAGACTTGAAATGATGCAGGAGGATACATTGATGATCTCGTTTAATAGATGGGGAAACTGAGGCACACATAAGACAGGGAATTTCCCAGATGTTGAGGCCAGCTCCTAAACTTTTGCCCTTTTCTTTCCCCATGAGCCACAGTGGCTCAGCTTGTTGCTGAGCCTCACTCCTGACACCGTGGCATGGACATGATGGAGGCAGCTCTCAAGGCTTTTCCAGAGAAGTCTGAAGCTTCATGAAGCCTCAGCCTTCCATTTTTTGCCCACCCAGAGGTGCTACTGCTGATGGTGTCTCTGCTCCTACACCATGGCTGAGGGAGGGCATTCCCTGCTTCTCCCCAATCCAGTCTCCTCCAGGTTGTCCTCTGCGGAAGGGTGCTGATAGTGGTTGGGTTGCTGGGGTCCTGGTTGTTGGTTGGCCATGGTTCAAAGGAGAATTGCCTAGTTGAGGTCACAGCAGGAATCCCAGGCACACATGTGTTAGTGGTATCACCCATGTGTGCGGTGTGCTGGGAACTCAGCACCAGCTTTACCAGAGCATGCAAAGCTGGTGGCTGCAACACCATTTTTGGCATCACCTTGTCCCCATCCCTGGTGTCCTGCCTAGCTGTCCTTGGTAAAACCCAGTTTCCCCTGGCAAGCATGGCACCAAACAGTTGTGAGGGCAGCGGGAGCCCTTGCTGGTGGTGTGTCTCCTGTCCATAGCACAGGTTGCCCTGGAGCATGGTGCCCAGGAGACCTCTTGCCCCTTGTCCCCAACCATGGGGCTCAGCTGCTGTCATCCTTTACACACTTGGCATCCCAGGCAGTGTGGCCATCCCTTGCCCCAGTGTTTGAATTCCTTTCTCTGGAGACTGCACTGTTTTCTCAAAAAATGCCCCTCAGTGCCCAGCAGATGCTCAGTGAGTCTGGGACGCCCCATGGGACTCTTCAGCCCCTCCCCAGGCACCTCCAGGCTGAGGGTCCTGCACAGGCTCCAGCTACACATCAACCTCCCCCTCCACATCCCTGCTCCCAAAGCCCAGGTACTCAGTGGCCTCATCCTCCTCCTCCAAATGACATCCCTTCTCCAGACAAAGTGGTGGCCGCGATAGAAGCTGCCCAGAGCAGACCCAGAGCAGACCCTTCTGCTGGGAGCAGCAAGCTGCAGCAGGGCAGGTGGGGGATGCCACAGGCTGTTTGCATAGCCCAGCCTCACAGGATGCTGCATCTCACTATGAACTGACTCTGGCTTTTCCCAGGGGATCCCACCTTCCTGGGAGTTTGATGTTGCCACTCTGCTGTTTGAAAGCCCAGCTACTGAGCCCAGGGAGAATGGGACTTTAATGAGAAGCCACATTATGGCCTTTCTGATGGTGCACAGCCAAGCTGGAAATAGAGAATGAGACTGTGCCAAAGACTCTGAACTGGAAAACAAAAGTCAGCCTTGAGCTTTACCAACTCCATCATTTTTTCCAGTCATCTCAAAGCTGGGGCTGGATGGGTTTTCTCAGTCCATCCCCAGCATAGCTGTGGGTCTCAGTCCATGTGGGACTTCTAAAAATGCAGTTTATAAGTGCTAAGGTTTACTTCACTGGCTCTTAAACATTTCTCAATTTGTAGTGCTACTGATTCACAGAAGTAATCACAGAGGGACTAAGACTGCCTCTGGGTCTGTGATGCTCTGGAGATATGTCCCAGCTGCATTTTTGCCCACTCTGCAAAACACAAGTGACCACTGCAGGATGTGCAGGCTTGAGCTCCGATGGAGGCTCAGACCAGAATAAGAGTGCTTTCATTGTACTTTCCCTCTACTTGGATCATCAAATACCATCAGAACAATGCCTTACCTTCTCCAGTGCATTCCTTGTTATTTGTGCTAAACTGGGAGAGATGTGAGTCCTATGGCAGTGGTTGGAGCTTCAGTGGTGGGACTGAACAGGTCTCTACTGACCATGATGGGAGCATGGACACCCAGCTCAGCTCCTGGCATCGGCCAGGAAGGTCACTTACAGCCAGGTGCACAGAAGTCAGTGGCAAGGATAGTATTGGGGAAATAGTCTCCAGAACAAGAAGTGAATAAACAAGATCCCTCTTGTAATGTTCTGGAATTCAAAATCAGTTCTGGAATCCAAAAAAACCCCAAGTGGCAATAGGGGAGAAAGCCGCAGGGTCAAACTTCACCAGCTTGCACTTGTGTTGCACACAAACCCAAGCAAGCCGAGGACATACTGAAGAGAGACCAGTACATGACACACTTCTGTGCCTGGAGCTCTTCAGAGAAGGATGAAAGGTCACTTGGGAGGAGGGAACATCCCTTGCTGCTCTTGAAAGTCATCTCTGAACCTCTGTCAGGGCAATTACTATGTCCTGAGCCAGAGTTGCAAATTTTCCCTGCTTTACTGGCCACCACAGAGTTCCAGCGTAGCCCTCAGACCCTCCCCCCCCAAACCCACACAGCCAGTCCTCCCTTTTCACAGGGGGAAGGAGCAGCAGGCAGTGCAGCTCATCATCGTCCCCCCGAGAGGGGACCCCGGGTGCCACAGGGTCGTATGACTCCTTAGGCAAGATGATGCATTGCCGTGAGCTATTTCTCTATGAGGAGTCAAAGGGGAGAGACTCGATGAGCTTTTCCCAGGGGAAAGCAGGGGTAAGCAGTGAAGGTCCTGCGTGGCCCTACGGATGCTGAGGCACTATCGCAATAGGAGAGGAAAGGCTGGAAGAAAGCTGTTCCAAGTTCTTATCTGTGCTTTGCCAGTGACTACATATTGTATTTTCCTATCTGTAAAACAACAAAAAAATCCTCCCTTCCCTCCCAGAGTCTCCGTGAGGATTCATTCATTCATGTTGGAGTAAAACCATGCAAAGTGCTGTGTAGACCCAAAGTCAAGCCTGATCTCCTGGCTCCTGCCACACTGACCACGCTGCAGCACGACCTGGGCTGGCTTTCCCGGACGCTGCTGTGCGCAGTCCCCTGCCTGTGGCACCACGAGGACACACCAGGCATGGCACCCCACAGAACTGCTCCGCGGTCAGGGTGAGAAGGAGAGATGGTGTGGGTGGTGAGTAGGAAGGATAATGCCCTTTCGAATCATGGGACATTGCTGCTTCTTCTAAAAGTGAGAACAAGTAGGAGTGGGATGGGATTGGGGAAGGGTCTCCCACCCTCTGAATGGTTTGGATCTGGGTATTTGAAAGGGTGTGACTGGCATCAAGCTCATTTCCAGTATCGCCTTTCAAGGGGGTTGTTCCAAAAACCCCAGAGGCCGTGTTGTTATTTTTCTGCTCCCACGCAGCGCTGTGGTACCAGGGTGCCTACTGTGCCGTGCCTGGGCACCGCACCAACCTTACCGCGCACTGCACCATCGGCAAGCAGGGCAGGGCTGTCCATGGGGACAGCAAGGCTTCCCAAGAGCTGCCAGCTGCTGCCCCACCGGGCTGGACACCGCTGGTCCTGGAGAGCCCTGTGCACAGCCCAGCACGTCCTTGCACGTCTCCAGCACCAGCCAGCCCTGAGCTGCACAACCGGCATGTCCATGGGCAGCCACCACCCTCTGCTGGGTGCACACGGACCGGTGCAGGATGGGCCCCATGCCATCGCAATCCCATGTCCAGAGCTTGGCTCGCTCAGGTTGGGTCCTGGCAGTCCCTGAGTGAGCAGAGCTGGACGCTGGCACATCCCCAGGGAAAGCTCCCTATCTCCGTCTGCCCTCCCGCATGCTCCTGTCTTCGACAGCATTTCTGCTGAAGCAGCCAACAGATGTGACAAACACGCCGACTGCACGATCTCTCCCACATCCCCCGGAGCCTGGGCTCTGCCTGCTGAGACCCCTTCACAGCCCATTAGGCAATTCAGGTTCGGGAACACGCTTTGCTCTCCTGATGGCTGCAGGAGATGGCGGCCGTCTCCGGACCCCTCCTGTGCCTGCCGAGGGGACCGTGGCTCCCGATCACTTCCAGCTGCTTAACTCTGCGCTGGCTGGCAGAGCCCGTGGGGAGCAGCCGGTCGATCTCCCGTGGGTCACCTGGTGACAACAGGGGGGAGAGGAAGAGGACCAGCCGCTGCGCGGGGGCTGCCTGCACCATGCTGAGGAGCTCAGGCTTTCATCAAGCCTTTGAGCGAGGTGGGAAGGAAAATTAATTAATTGCAGGGAGCCCCTCCACACTGCCCCAGTTTCCCGGTCCAAGGTGGTGGGGGCTGACCTGGCGTGGGCAGCGGCCGGGGTCTCCGGAGGGTCTGCCCTCGGCAGGCACGAGGCAGGAGGCACCCCGGAGCCAGACCCCATCCTCCAGAATCTCAACCAGTCGGAGGAGGGTTTTGAAGTTGGTTCAGTGAGACGCTGTGTCTCAGACCTTCTCTCAGGGCCTTATTAAAATGCAGACTGCAAATTCAGATACTGTAAACAAGGTCACTGGAGAATGAAGATCAACAGAGTGCAAGCACAAGGAATGCAGAGCATTAATATTCTGATGTGTGAGCCCGTCCTAAATATTTTATCAGGCTAAGCTTTTTTGTATTGAGGCATCCTTCCCCTGCTCTTCCTCCTCCTCTTCTGCCTGCTTCACGTCCTTTTCTCTTGCGTTCACAAAAACCACTTTGTATTTCGGCTGAGGCTTGAAATGTATGCAAACCTTCCGCTTCCCCCCCAACCCCCCCCCCGAACAAAACCCTCGCCCTCTTCCAGGTGGAGGGGGAGAGATTTCCTAACGGGGTTTCTTTTGTTTCTGTCAACGTCTCATTTAGGCAGCGGGCTCTGAGACTTATTGAACATTGCCAGTGTCTTATCACCCACATCTCCCCCCCCGCAGAAATGCAGGGATTCCCTCCCACCTCCAGCAGCTCTGCGGGGGCAGCGCGGCAGACGGCGCCTTGTGCGCGCCCGTGCACGATGTGCAATCGTCCTGTCGATTGCTCGTGAGCTGTCTCCTATGGTGGGTGGTTTTGGCTCGGGGAGATGATCCAGAAGTACTTGATCTGGTGTCGGAGCAGCCATCACAGGGTCATTGGCTTTTGCCCTGCACAGAGTGCCTGAAAAGCCTGTAGCTAGTGAAAAATGAACTGAGATCCAGCCCATCCTCAGCTGGTGGTGAACAGCTGAGGATTCTGAGAACTTCCTGACCCAAGAAACATGTCCCCAGGCCCTGAGGAATAAGATTTGATTTTCCTTATCAAGATGCTCTCTAGCACAACTACAAATGGATCACATGTTGCTGAAAGGATCTGTGCATTTACAAATCCAGCACAGTGTTTGTTTTATTACTTTTACATCGGGGCCACAGAATCCTGAAAGGATCCATACTATTACAAATCCCAGTATGGTATTTTTTCCCTTTTACTTCAGGTCAAGCTGGGAAATTTTCACCTTGCTATCAACTCCCTCCTCCTGGAGTCATTGCACGACATGGGAAAACCGTGCTTCAGAGAAGACTCACACTCTGTCCTGGCCCAGGTGTGAGCAGTTGTGTTCGCTAAATGTGATCATTCAAATGAAATCCAAAGATCCAGGGAAATGTTTGCTGATCCTGAAATTTCCCAGATCTGAGTATTTATCTGCATTACCAACTGGTGGTTGCATGCTTTCCTCTGTGCTACCCACTAACCCTAAATTTATCTTGTTTGAAAAACTACAGTCATCCAATTAGCAAGTGGAGTGGCCAACCACACATCTCAAGTAATAAATAGCAGACGATTGAAGTGAACAGTTTGGGAATAGTCAATTGAATGGGAATTATTCATGCAAACTGTATCGCAGACTCTTACAAATACCAAATGCACTCCAGAAAATTAGGGCATTTATGTAATGACATCTCATTAAAAAAATAATCATAAGAAATTGATTATTAATAAAATATTGAGAGATAATTAACATTTTTTTCACAGAAGAAGATTCCAGAAAAGGGGCCACTTCTTTTCAACTTCAACTGTGGCTTCCAAAGGACTTGAAAGAGAATCATGTGCATTAACCAGAGAAATCTGGCCTAAAATGAACATTTAAATGCAACATGAATTAATGGGTGAGCTTTTCTGTAGGTGAAATGTTGGAGTCTATACAAATTGACATTTTTTGATCATAAATAATAGTCTAGATCTGAAACTGCTGTATAATTACCAGTTCTCGGATCTGCAACCATTTTACAATTGTGCAGAAGAGATTATTTTTTTTTTAAACTATGATGTTAGTAACACCAGCAATAGTGCCCAGTGCTAAGCAGGATAACAGGCAGTAAGGAGTGGATGTGTTCGTGCACCAGCAATGGTGGCTGGAGGCATCATTCAGCACCTTCCCTGCACTGCTGAGAGGTTTTGCTTTAAGTGTGCTGACCCCTGAGAGCTCATCCCCCGGCTGCCGAGCGCTGGCGGTGGCAGATGAGAGCCCCTGCGTGGGTACGGACAGACAGGCGTGACAGCGGTAGGAAATGAAAGAGGAAAATCTGACTGTACTACACGCGTTATCTGAGCCAGAACAAGTTTCTGCCAGGAAGAGCTGACGTCCCTGCTCTGCCTGGCCTCAGGTGCTGGTTCCCAGCCCTCTCCTCATGGCTGGGGAGATGCTTCACCCCAGGATGCTCACAAGGCTGAGCCCGGGGCTCCTGTACACTCAGCTGCCAGGAAGGATGTGTGGTCGTTGGGTCTGCCCTGGGGTGTAGAGTCTTGAAAGGTAGGTGCAGCCACAGCCTGTGCCTGGGAGGCTTTCCAGGTTAAGCGGTAAGGACAAAGGATGGAGGAGGATACGGACTCAGGAGAAAGGATGGCCCAGATTCACAAATGCACATGTACGCCAAGGTCCCTAACACCTGGAGACCTCGTGAAAAGGATAGAAGCTCCAACAGCTTAGACATAAATGCAAGTGATGCTCTCACTCCTCTTCCAGAGCATGAGGCTGCTGTAACTGAGCATCACACCTTGGGTCACACGCTACATGCACATGCACAGAATCCTGTGTCCACTGGATCAAGGCAAAGAAAAAGTGAAATGTGGGATTCGAGGTGCTGCAAATGATCCAGCCTGCATAGCAGAAAGGGGAACTGAACTGTTTGGCCCCATGTCTTGGGCAAGTTTTGTTTCCAAGAGCACAGGTGCCTCCCTGCAGGCCAGCCATCAGGCTGGTTCAGTGCGTGGCTGCTTGCTGAGGATCTTGGCAGCATCGGGACACGGGGAAAACCCTGACGTGCTTTCACTCGCTTCTTGGCACAGCTTGCCGGGAGGGCCCGAGCACGTCGCCTCTCCCTCGGTGACTGTGTGCTTCAGCCCTCCAGTCCAGCCAGGGGGACCCCGGGGAATGAAGACATTTATACTGCACATTGACTGGCCTGTGCTCTCTTCTCTTTTGAAATATAGCAGCTTATTGATTTATATTTAAAAGGGATGAATGCAGCATATATCAGTATATTAGACACACTCCACACAAACAGAAAGGGCACCGCTGCCTTCCCACTTGAGCAATTCATCACCAACAGAGTTCTCCCAGGGTAACTGCGCAGACCAAGGGGGAGAGGGGATCTCTCCCTTGTGCAGGCTTCCCAAGCAAATTCCCCAGTATGGAAGAGAACCATTGTGGAAGCCCCATCTCCAAAACGCATGCACTTCAGTATTGTTACCCTCTACAAATGGCTTTTCCTCCTGGCCTCTGGAACATAGTGCAGAGCTGCCGCCCACCTCACGGCTTTGGGAAACTGAGGCACACAAAAGCGACCAGCTTTTCTAAGTTGCATGTTGCAAGTCTGAAAGGAAGCAAAGATTTCAAGTCAGGTCTCCTAAGCATTAAAACAGTGGCCCTGGGTGAAAACACCTTCCCTCCAAAGGGACAGGTCTTTAGGTGGGGTTCAAGCTACTACTGCAAATCATCCAGCACAGCAGAAATGGGCACCGAGCTAATCCAGCCCTGAGACCTTGGCCAAGTTTGGTTACAAATAGCACAAACCTCCTGCCGGTTCTGATGGGCTGATCTGGAGGGTACCCAGCACCTTGGGCACTTGAGTCAGGGTGCTGTCATGGGCAGGACAGCAAATGTCACTTTTGCACTCCAGCCCTTGGCTGCTGGGGCTTTGCAGAGCCTCCCTGTGCCTTGGCATTATGGTGTCTTCATAGAGAAAGGAAAGAAAGACTTTCTCCCTCCCCGGCCAGCCGCACTGGGAGGGACAGCTGTCCTGATAGGAGGCAATTCTTCATCTCCCAGGGATGGCAGGGGCTGAAACCAAGCAAAGC
Source organism: Aramus guarauna (assembly GCA_013400195.1). Taxonomy (NCBI): domain Eukaryota; kingdom Metazoa; phylum Chordata; class Aves; order Gruiformes; family Aramidae; genus Aramus; species Aramus guarauna. The sequence goes on along the minus strand of VXBL01007584.1, from coordinate 748,744 downwards.
CCCAGAGCTACTCAAGTTCCAGAGGCAAAGGGAACTTCCTCAGCCCCCCTAACAGTGCAAAAACTCATCCTGGTTAACACCACACACAAAAATCATCCTCCCTTCCCTTTGCTGCAGGAGACAAAGCACTACAAGCACCTTTTCCTCTCCCTGCCATGCTGCCTGGGGCTCTGGGAAAGGGTCCGTTTCTTGGCTCCAGACTGGATCCCAGCAGAGCATGCTCCCCATCGTCCTCACACACATGCACCAGGCTCCAACAGCTATAGATGAAGGCCCTCTCCTCGATCAGAGAGAGGGAGGCAGAGATTTCAGGTACCAAAGTGAAAATTACAGCGTCTCTTTTGAGTTAAGAGTATTTCTGTTGGCTCTTGCTTGTGCTGGGTTTCCATTAGCAGCATGAGCGGGGTAGTTCATCTATCACATTTACCAGCCACAGAAGTGACATCGGGGCAATATGAATATATTCTGGTGCATTAGCATTCGGGATATATAAGGGCAGTAGCAATCCACCAAGAGGGCAGCTGAGTGCGCCAGATAGAAGGGAAGAGGCGTAGACATGCCATGCTCACTGAGCACTTGATATCTGAGTCAAATCCAGGCTGCTGTCTTCATACAGGGGAGCATGCCTTTGATATAATATCCTCCTGAGATATGATATACACCTGTGATTATCCTGACTCACAATTCCATGTCCCTGTGCTGCCCTGAGCCGGCTCTGCAAGCTACAGCGTTATTTATCTGGCAATAAACGGCCTTCTGTCTGCAAAATGAGGGCTTCAGCTGGGAAAGTAATGGGCAGTTTCGGCTCAGCTGGAGATGTGCCCAGAGGTGAAATCTGATTGGGAAGGAGTGTTGTCCTCCTGGCTGCGAGATATCCCCGTGACCTGCTTTCCAAGGTGGCCAGACAAGGGCAGCCTGGAAAAGGGGAGCAGCACAGTGAGCTGTGCAGCCACTGCAGCAGGGATGGAGCCGAGCATGGTGCCTTTCCCTCAGCAACTGTCCCTCAGGAGGATGCTTCTCCCCATGCCTGATTAACAGGGAAGAAGAGCATATCCATGCCCAGGAAAGGTTAAAAGGACTTGCCCCCCCTGCACATTGCTGCTTCTGATGCCCATCCTCCTGCCCCAAGTCTTGCATCCTGATAATGCCTTCCCTGTCAGCTCCTCTCCTGCACTACAGGGACGGATCCTGCCCATCTTGTTTCATCCTGCAGTGAGAACTTTGCACCAAGACCGGAAAGTCAACCCCACTGAGGAGTTGCCAGTGTCCTGTGAGACTTGTCTCCACGAACATGATCCATCTGGAAGTGCAGCAGCACAGAGAAGGAAGGGGTGTAAAGTCCCTCATCATCAGGGAAAGAAGATGGACCGTGCCAGCCCTGCTAGCAAGTGTCTCGGAGACTTCATCCCCTCAGGGGACAGCAGAGGCAGTTGGCAGCTGCCTAATGCAAAGAGAGCTCAAGTCTGGCTCTCGGCTGCATGGCGTTTGTGATAGCCCAGCCTGTGCAAGAGCAGTGACAACAGCAACTCCACTTACAACGTGCTTTGGGATCAGTCTGTGCAGGATGCTGCAAGGAAACCAGGCACAGAAATATTATCGTTAGCGTCATTATTATTATTATTATCAGTATTCCCCTGCAGCTGGTGGTGGCTGCACAGCAAAACCGTCCAGAGCTGCTCTGGTGGCATTTCCCTCCACCCACCCAACTCCCCATTGCTCTGACTAGACAGAAATTGCCCCCAAGAACATCTCCCTTTTCTGACTGTTGATTTCTGTTTTGTTAATTAAATGGTTTTAGTTCTAATTTTCAATTTTCTGCACTTTCAGTGCAAAAAAACCAGTCAGTTGTAGGGGGAATAAAATTATGTTCTTCCATAATTCTCAGGGAAGAGAAAAATCTAGGTTTTAAGTAGGTCTATAGCCATAGAGGTAATGACCTGTTTCCACTGCACCCACTGCCACGCTGTGGGAAAAGAGGCAGCATTGCCCCAAATCCCCACTCACTGCCAATTTTGGTGCCACCTTCCCCCTCCGGGCAGCAAGGGTGATAATTGCCTCCCCTGGCATGGGGAGGGTTAATTAGCCAGTGTTTGTTCAGTGCTGTGAATAGGTAAAATGCTGTCTAAGTGCAGAGCATTATGATTAATAATATCCAGCCTGCTAAAGCAAAGTGCTTAGAAGGATTCAGAAAGGATTATTCATTTATATGAATACAGAGGATATCTACAGTTACATTAAATGGGATAAAAATCTGCAGGGGACCTAAACCCTTACGCTTCAGGACATAAACCAGCCATTAGCTGCCTGGGTTGGGAAGGAAGATCTCTCTGAACACTTTAGCATAGTGTCACGGTGCTCAGCGGGAGAGCCTCATCTTCCTCGCGAGCAACCAGGACCAGCTCCTCAGTCTGGTCTTGCAAGATGAAACCAAGCCTGTGTCTGCCTGGCAGTTCACAACTTCCAGTATTGGTCCAGTGCTATATTTTCTGGCTACCCTGCCTGTGTGAGCCCTGTGCTAACCTTGTGCCATCCTGGAGAGCACCCAGCCCCTGCTTTGCTCCACAACCACTGCAGCCAGGGCAGTGGGACGAAAGTGGCACTAAGAGGAGAGAGGAGAGGTGACGCTGTTTTTTCCACCTCATACTTCTCCATTAAAGCTGATTCAGAGGAAAAGAGGGAACCCGGGTGTTGGTATGTGAGGCTGAGAGCAGGAGAGGTGAGGGTGTTGAGCTGTCTCCAGAGCAGACCTAGGTGTCCAGACATAATGGCTCTCTTGACTGCTTGCATGGACCTTTGCAGGCACCTGCCCGGACCTGGTGCTCCTGCTCTGAGCTGCTGCAAGCGCTTGGGCTCAGGGTTGCACTGAGACAGCTACATGCTGTCCAGGCTGGTGCTGCCTGGTGCTCACCTTGATGGGCCATGGGCTAAGCAGAGCTCTCCATCACAGACCACAGGACAAATCTCAGCTGGGGACATCTTCTGTCTTTACTGTGCGTCAAGACTCCATCTCAGAGCACTGTGAGGGTAACAGCCAGAAACTGAGGTGGAAAGAGTTGTAGATTGGGGAGACCTCTTACAACTCAAGCAACTCTGTTCGTGCTGACTCCCCCAGCACCGCTGACTCCCTTCAGCAAAGAAACACGGGTCCTCCCAGTGTGTATCTGCTCAAAACACTCCCCTCCCCAATTTGTTTATTTTGTTGCTCAAACAGGAACATCTTGAGCAGAAACTCCAAGTTTGCACCCACCGTCAGAAGCTGATCTGCTATGCTTTGCTTAGGAGCTTGTTAATTTTTTTTAATTTTTTTTTTTTTTTTTTTGGTGGGGGCAAAACAACTCACTGAAGGTGCAAATGGCAAAATATTGCAAGAATTTCTGGTTATGCGGTATTTTTGGTCTCAGTGGTAAGAAAAAAAAAAACCCAGATTTGATCTTGGAATGTGATGAAAAGATAAGGATCTCAAGAAATTAAACTCAGGAAATGCAGAAAATCATAATGCAGGAAATTAAAAGGCAGTAAATTCAAAACCGATACAAGTTTTTATACAGCGTGTGGTTAATCTGTGGAGCTTATTGCCACAAGATATTAAAAGAGGTTGGATGTGCATATGAACACCATCATCTGCAGTTGCTATAAACACAGTAAACCTTAAGCACTTTAACCCTCTTTCCACACAGCACAGACTGACCACTCTCTTGCTTGTGGTTAGCAAAGAGCTTCTTCAAGAGGAATTAGAGGGCAACGCTAACTGACCGTGTTAAGAATTAATGAAAGCCTCTATCTAATAACTGCACCTCCAGATATGGCACCCCATATCTCTGGGGATCCAGGCAGCAGTGCTGGAGGAGAGATGCTCTGTGCATGCCCTCTACCCGTGTGTCCAGAGGAGCTCAGCAGATCTGCAGGATCCAGGACAAAGGGCAAAGGCAGCAGTAGGATGGGGTGAACAATATGAAAACAGTCCTCTGGAGTTCATCTGGTTCAGGCTTAGCTTCACTGTCTTTGATCCTCAACAACAATCCTCTGCAACCCTGCAAGGTCTCCAATTCATGAAGAACTGACCTCATACATAAGCCCACAGTGCCAAAAGCAGTTATATTTTCTGAGATGCCTTGTTTTCCTCAAACAACCAGGCCCCTGTAAATTACTTGATGCATCTGTCATCACCAGGGTTAGGTCAAGGCATTTGGGATGGCCCTCAAGACCTGATTGAACTATGAGCCCTTCTTGCTGTAGCCAGCTGCGAGGGGGTGCCCAAGCAGCACTTCCATCCCATTTTGTAGGTTGAGGGGGTCAGCAGGAGCATGCGACTTGTTCTGGGCTGGGTGCCTCAGCCCAGAGGGCTCCCTTAGACAGGAGACGACATGGACGCCCATGCATTTCCTTCTGACTGTGCTCATTACAATAACTGAGGCCCCTTCGTTTGCTGAGAAAGAGCCAAACCCAATTTGTGTCATCTCATAATGTGTACTCTAATACGTTACATTGGATCCAATTAGGTAATGGCAGCCCCAGCAGCAGAAAGGGGGGGGGGTCGGTCAGACTTCATCCTAATTTGGGCTGTGCTGTCGACATCGATCCTAATGAACACCAGGCAGAGGGGTGTCCCCCTGAGCTGCTCTTTGTGATGCTGGAGCAGTTCAGGACTGGTTAATGTGCACTTAACACAAAGTGTTACCTGAAAAAGATGCTCAGCGAGAGGGAGCCGACACGGTGCAGTGTAATTTATGCCTTTAGAATAGGATCCTCCATGGGCATTACAACAGCACACTCGGAAAGGACTCAGCTGCATGCTGGAGAAGAAAGGAAGGCTTTAAGTGAAGATTTAAAGAAGGGGATGGAGCATCTACAAAGAAGGGGAACACACGCCCTCCAGCTGTGGAAGAAGGCAGAAGGGAGACTGAGATAAAAGGGAAGCTTTGATCTTCCTCGATCCATCGGGCTTCGATCAGCCGTGTCCTGCTGTGCCGGGGCTGGCAGAGGGCTGGTGTGTGACTGCTTCGGTGCTGAGCTGGCTGCTGGGAAAGGCGTGTTCATTGCTCCCCTGGACTGTCGCCGGGCTGGCTCCCTCTGCTCAGTCGGGTGCTGCTCTGCCCTGAGACCTCCCCGCGGGGTCCTGCCGCTGATCGCCAGCCGTTCCCACCAGCCGCGTTGGAGCTTTGCTGCAGAAGGGTAAAAGCAACAGTTTTCCTGTGCCAGAAGCTCACACTGGGCTAGCTGTGTTTCCTCATTGCTGGTTTTTAAGTATTTAAATACACTCGCTTTTCCATCTATATGCTGCTGCAGGATCCACAGGAGTTCAAGGCCATAGGAAAGGCGAAACTTATCCTGAATCCCAGGGCTTCTGCTGCTACGGTTTTAGGAAAGACAGCAGAGTGAGTGCATAAGAAGTGATGAAATGGTGGGTTTGGGCATTGCTCAAACAATACAGAAAACCTCACACACATATTCAGATGCCCAGTGTAATATAAACTTGCCTCAGGCTCGTATTCCTACTTTGGCAGCTTATGATGAGCTCAGGGCAAAATTTAATCGCTGACATGTAAGGGAGAGAGCCAGATCCCCCATTATCACAGCCTCCCGACCCAAGATGCTTGTAGCACTGGCACCTCCCTGTTGGAATGCAAAATCCCCGTAGTGGTAAAGAAATGAAAGCCCTGGTCTGAGCAGTGAGGATGTCCCACTGCTCCGAGGAAGCCATCAGGAAGTTTCAAGGCCAATGGATAACAAACGATTCAGGCATCAGAAGCACATGCAGCAGAGTAAGTGACTGAAGGTGTTTTGCAATTGCTTTACAATATTTTAATTGTCCCAAGTGACAGAACGTGCAGATGACACCAAACTCACAGATGCCGCTCAGTGCCCGTGGGTGGCACGTTCACAGCAGAGCAGGGCACTGATGCAGGAAAACCTTGAGAAGAGAGGATCTTGCACCTGCTGAGACACCTTGCCTTAATCAAGACAAGACCATGATGCTCCTGTGACACCCTCTTATCTGTATTGGTCATGTATTGCACATCAGGAAAAGAGGAGTGAACCTCTGCTTGTCCGGCCCGCTCACCCCAGCTTGCCCCAGGCGCAGCAGCGACAGCAGTTTGCCGGGTCCCATCTCTCTCTGCAGTCCTCCCCACCTGGCACAAAGTGCTTGCTTGGTGTCGCTGCCAGAGCAGCTCAGCTACACTTATAAATCCTCTTTGCAATTTCATTCATTTCAAAGCTCCCTGTTACCAGCTCCAACCCTTAATCTCACACTCCATAAATCAATCAGCAAGGGAACTGGGGAGCAGAGGAAATCAGCTCCTTTCGCCATGGCTGGGCAGAACTGGGTAGCTCGTGCCAAGCGATGTGGGGCTGGTGGGGGTTCTCTGTCCCCTGCCGCAACGTGTCCCCTGCGCAAGCCAAGAGGCACTGGGGGGGGGGCCCATGGGGAGAAAGCAGGAACACATTACTGGAGAGCAGGCGTGGGTCGCTACCATGCCCAGAGCTAGCCTTGCGTTGGATCCTGGAGACTAATTAACCTCAGACTTGCAGCATTAATATTTGGAGGGTGCTTAGTCGCGTCTCGTACAAACCCCGTCTCACCCCGGGTGTTGCTGCAGCCGGCGAGTGGAGCTGAGTGTGGCAGAGTCTTCTCAGCCTAAAGAGCAAACCCTTGGAGTTTGACACTCGCCGCAGTGATGGATTTGCTCCGAAGGAAAATGCCCCTTCGGCGACCATTAAGCAGACACATTGTTTAGATTTGTGCCGAGGTGTTTTTACGTCTCATCTGAGGCTTTCAGTGAAATGAAGCTGGTGGACTCCATGCAGCTCCCAGCCAGGAAGGGAAGGGCAATTATCCGTGGTGATAAACGGAGGGGATGCTGCCCAGTTCAAACCACTGCAGACCAGTGGAGACCTGAACAGTCTCCTTCCAGCAGGCAGGTGAGCAGGGCAGAAATCACACGCTGCCTGCCGGCTCAGCGCGTGGTGTGCCATGCATGCTGATAGGGCGAGCTGCAATTTATCAACAAAAATTAGGAGTGGGAACGCTGTTTATCTGGAGAGTGAATGAATTCATTTTTTGCCTGGGAATTCCAGTGTCTGCATTTTTGGAGGTCTTTTTCCCCTGAATGCTACGCTGGGAGTGGAGATTAATGAATTTTGTTTCATACAACTTTTCTATGGTGGAAAGGCAAGTTTGTCAACTCTGGAGTATTTTGCAAAATTATGGTGATTTTGCCCAATTTTGTTTATTGGAGAAAAAACATGTGAAAACATTTAAAATGGCCAGTTTTGACATGTTCAGAATGAAATGTTTTGATTTTTTGGGTCTGAAACATTCTTCAGTTTAAAAACTCCCTTTCATTTAATTTCGAAAAATCCAAAAGCTTGATTGAAGTAAAGTATTCCGATACTGTCAAATGAAATGTTGACTCCAAACCCTTTAAAAATCAATTTGACAATAATTTGGAAAACCTTTATCTTTGTTCAAAGCTTGAATAATGTTAAAAACAAACAAACAAATGCACAGTTTGCAAATTATCTAAAAGGAATCTCTTTTCCATGCAGCTCTTGTTGTAAAAAAAATATAAATTAATTTTCTAGGTTTTCAAAAAAGGTCAAAACCCCCTTCCAAATTCAAGGAACAATCTGGCCTTTACAAAGCGAGGTGACTGCATCCTACAAAGTAAAAGCCTTGAAATGGATGTTTGTGGATAATGAACAAACCAGAAGCCACTGGGTGCCAGACCTGAAACAGTTCTTGGCTCCATAAGCAGGGAAATACCAGTCTGCAGCAGGGAGATGGCATTACCTTTGGACATGGCTTACCGAGGCAACCACTCAACTCCCTGTCTATGCCAGAGGTCCATGTTTTTAATAGTACGGTGGCAAATTTGGAAATCATCAAAAGGTAACTCAAGGGATGGTCTGAGATGTTGGAAACCTGCTGGGTATTGCAAGAGGAAAGAAGTGCAAGGTATTAACATCACTGTTAAATCCAAGACAACATTAATATCTAACTTGTCTGAGTTTAGAAGTGCCTTTGAGAGGAGGAGATGCCAAAAAGCCGACTGGCTAGCAGACAAAAGCAGAATATCAGCTAGCAGCTGGAGGGTACAGCCAGACAAACTGGGAGAGGGAGCTGAGTGCCAGTGTTAACAGTCAGAGAGATAAACCCCTCGAACAGCTTGCTCTGGCACGTGGTGGAGTCTCCATCACTAAAAGCTATTCATTTACTTGGATACCTTGCTGCAGGATCTGCTGTGATCAAGCAGAAACTCTAGGCTTGAGAGGGGTGAAATTCTACCTCCTGGCCAGAAAATCAAACCACATTGTCTTTGCAGCTTTTCTTGGCCTAATCTTTGGAAAGAGGAGGCTAGGAAGACTGTTTTCCCAGAGCACAGGCACACCACATAACCTGTGGCAGAGAAAGTCCCCTCCCTGACCAGCTTCCCAGCAGCCTCAAATGGGAACTGCAAAGAAAAGCAAGCACACATGCCATCTCGGGTTCATTCCCAGTCCCCACGTGATGATGCCAGCCAAATCCTTCTTCCCCAGGGTAGCAGCACCCCTGGCATGACACCATCCATCATGCAGGTGTGACCCACAGCTTTGACCTGCCTGTCTCCAGCACAGCCCCACACACAGATCCTGATGCCGAGTTCAAGGCTGCACCAGGCATCCTCCTCTGTGCACCTGCCCTGCCTTTCACCAGCACATGACTGAGCTGATGGTTCACAGACCCTCAGCAGTCAAGTCACTACAGGTCCTCTGGTCAGGCTGTCTGCATGCTCAGTTTCCTCCAACGAAAGAGGGAGAAAAAGTGGAAGAGAATGAGAGAAAAGGGAGATTGCTCTGGGGAGATAAGGCAGATGACTGGGAAAAGGGATGGGGAGACCCAAGGAGGTGTTCCTTCCACATCCTCAACAGGAAGCTCTGGGTGGCCCCATGCCTGGCCCTACTCACTCCTCTCATGGTGATGCCACCATTGGTACCCCCAAAAGAAACTATTCCCTTGAGCAGTGGATGCATCAGTCTGCTGCCTGGTGTCTTGCCCCACGCCCTTTGCACACCCACTCATGAGCTAACTAGTTCACTGCAGGCAGAGGCATGGGACGGGCTTGGTATAACCAAGCTGGGAGCAAACCTGCTCTTCTGCACCCACTAACCCTGTGTGATGATACCAGGGAGACCCACTGCTCCTGCTGTGGTGGTACGAGTGAGGAGCATCCCTCAGGCTTGTGCCAGGCATCGTGACACCAAGCTGCAGCAGCACCATGGTATCTCCCATTGCTGCCGTGCTCTGCTGCTTTTGGAGATGATGTCTGCAGAAACGAGCCCCAGGGCAAATCTCCTTTCTGGAACTGCAGTGCTGACACTGTTGGTGCAGAAACAGAGTGTTGCTGTTTGTGCTCTATGTCTCCAAATCATTCCCTGAGCTGGCATTGGTGGCTGTGGAGGAAGGTGAAGGCCAAACCTCTAGCCCTGCAGCTTCCTCCTTGTCCAAAGCAGCCCTGGGCCAAACCAGAGGAAAGAGTAGGGTAGTCCCTTCTCATTCACACCATAACAGCCAGCAGGCAGGATGCTGCTGCATGCTCCACTTCATGCCCTGTCCTCAGAGCCTCAAGGATGTGGAATAAAATCTGCTGCTGACCCAGCATGTCAAAGAAGAGTTCCTGGAGACACATCCTCTTCATCCTGCTTCATCCATCCTGCAAGTGCTTTGGCTCCAGCAGGGTTTTCCTGCTCACTTTGTGGGAGCCAAGTGATTTCTCACATACATGGTTGGAACTGAATAGCCTGGAGACAGTGAAGCTTTCCGGACACACATGATATAAGTAGTTTCAGCCAGTCTGCAGAGCTGTACTTCATGACCACCACGCTGGTCTGACTGGGCCCTGCTCTGTCTCTGTCCAGGTGCCCTCTCATCACCTACATGTGAGTGGTGCTGTGTGATGGTACCATGGGCTGTCACACCAAGGAAAGCACCAAGCAAAATGTAGGAGGGCATGAGACAGCATCCTTGTGGTAGGTGACAGGTTGGTCGACATAAAGCGCTGGGTCCTGGGGTCTGCTCCTACCGGTTTCTGACTTGGTCTGGAGTTGTGGGCAAGGAAATTCGGATCAGTTTCATATCCTTCTGGTGAAAATATTCCTTCTTTAATCTTCTCTCTCTGCTTTTTTCTTTTGGGTTGTGATCTTTCTGGGGAGAGCACTCTCTCCTAGGACTCCAAACTATGGGCCATGTAGGTTTTCTGCTGGTATCAGAGACTGATGCCATCAGGATGCCATATGCTGGCCATGGTGGTAGCATAAGATGAAAATCCAGCCCTGCCCCAAGGTTCTGAGGGTTGAACACATGACACAAATGCATTTTCCTCACCGCACTGCCTGTGCCATTGGATAACCTCTGCAGAAGATCACGTTCATGTGCTGCACAGTGGGTCAGGGGTTTGCACCCTGCAGGTATGAATTGCTGGTGATGACCCAGCAAGTCACTTCAATCCCCTATGCTAGGTGCAAGGAAAAGTAATAGTCACTCTTTCATCTTTCCCCTCCCTCCACCTCCAGCTCTGTGCACTTCCCTCTGCTCAGCTCCAGCCCTCCAGGGTTTAGCAGGAGGCTTTCCTGGGAGCATGTGTCCATGCAGCAGCACCTTGGGAAGTCTCAGAGACCCAAATTCAGGAAGAAAGTTAGGGGTGAGGGGGAGGTCCATGGCTGGCCAGGCTAATCAGAGCCTTGAGTGCTCTGCATAGAGCCAGACACTGCCCCTCTGCCACTGCCAGAGCCCTGATCCCTGCCCGCGTGGGTCTAAGGTGGAGAGAGGTGGTTCAGCCTGGATGCTGAGAGCTCTGTGTCCCATCCAGGATAAGAAAGAGGTTTGTTGCCACCTCCCTTCTGAAGCTGACCTGGTTTAGCTGTGCTGAATGTCGCCACAGATGGCTTATTAGCGTCAATTTTCTTTCTTGCCATAATACCTACAGCCAAGAACTGGAGATACTGAATTATTCTGGTAGTAAAGACAAGGGCCAATTGTGAAGGGCTGCAGAAAGATTTCATTATATCAAGTGACAAAATGGCAGATAAAATTCAATGTAGATAAATGGAAACTAATGTACATGGGAAAATACAGTCCTAACTTTATGAATTAAATAAAGCACCATGAGCTGCCTGTCTGCTAAAGAACAAGATCTTGGTGTTATAATACATGCATCTTTGAAAATGTCATCTGTATGCTTGGCAGTGTTTAGAAAAAACAAATCAAATAGTAGGAATTATTACGAAAGGAGTAAAGACCAGAAGTATAAGGACCAGAAGCTGTCAGTCTATGCCCATGTAAATCTCGAGTGGGCTCTGCCTTCAAGCTTGGACAATTCTGGTCCCATCTCCAGAGGGATGTGAAGGAGAGTGTGACAAGAGTCGGTAAAATCGTACGTGGCCCTAAGAGGGTGGGCTGCTGTTAGGTCTTCTCTCTTTCCATCACAAGGACCAGGGAACTGCCCACAGAGCTGATGGATACCATGTTCATGTTATACAGAAGGAAGTGACACTTCACACAGTACATAGTGAAAATATGCAACCCCATGGACACATTCACAAGAGGAAAATTCATCAAAGGATGGTAGATTCAAAGGCACCTTTGGGTTGGGAGCCTATTGGCTGGATATTAGAAGAGGATTGCTATGTACTCTTCACGTTCTTACATACTAACCTATGCATCTGCTGATGCTCTAGGAGTAAAGAAACTGGTGGTCCAGGCCTCGGGGAGTTGACAGTCTGAAACAACAGGACAGATGCTGGGAGACTACCAGGTTTAATAAAACAGGAAAGGAAATTCAGGTCAGTGTCGTCACAAAGTAAAAAAAAAAACAAAACACCACCAAACCCCCGCCCCCCAGAAAAAACCCGTAATGGGATACAGAGAAGTAGACCACAGAGAATCCCCATGCAAAAGTCCAATTAGGACTGTCCAGCCTTCAGGATGCTTTGAAGATATCTCACTCTCCAAGACATGAAGCCAGAGAAAAACTTGTGCCATGGCTCCACTGATCACAGAAAAACTCATTTTAGTTTGGATAATTTAGGAAGCAATCAGAAAAACAGGGAAAAACTGGTGAAGCTCGGGAGGCAAGGAGGAGCTGGGAAGGGCGGCAGGAGGGGCTGGAGGCTGTTAAGGAGCAGAAAGGACGGAGCAAACAGCGGTTCAGTACGGGGCAGGAGGAGGACACCCTGGTCCTGGGTCTCTGGATGTCCAAGCAGCCAGAGGGCTGTGCATGCTCTCTAGGGAGGATCTCCAGTGCCTCTGACTCACAATTAGGTCACACTTCAATCATTTATCGGTAACACCTCTTCTGTCCATCTCCTTCCAGTGTAACGGTTGTATATTGCATAGAGATGGAGGAGTTGATTAAAATAAAAAATCAGGGGGATGAGTTTTGAGATGTTTTAGGACGCACCAGCCCAGCAGCATCCCTGGCTCCAGGCTGGTCAGCTCCAGATATCCGCACCGCCTGTGCCATCGGGACTTCCTTGGGACCGGGTAGATTCCAGCAGTGCTTTGTGAATCTGTGCTTTTTTTCTTCCTTCCTTTTCTAGGAAGATTTCTGGTGGGTTTAGCTGCAAGGCTGGAATTACCACGGTGCTTCCCCGCACACAGTGGGCTGTGGCCAGGCTCTGCGCACCAGCAGTGCTGCCAACCGGACATTCCCAGGCCCAGGGCTGTCTTTGCTGCCCGAGGGCAGCTGCGGAGCCTGGCTCACCCCTCACAAAAGGCTGCGGTCCTCGGGGCTCCGGTGCCTCCGGGGCGCTCAGCAATCTCTCTGGCTTGTAATAACCAGCCATCCATCAGCTCCACGCTTTCTCTTTGCCCGCAGCTTCCCTCTCAGCCATGTGGCTCCAGTCTGCACCCAGGAAGGATTTCAAGTGCAAAAAACCTCTGGGTGTTTTTTTTTTTAAAGGTTTTCTTTCCAGTCACCTTTCTTTATTCCAAAGTACTTAAACACCCTTCTTTTGAAATCCTTATTACCCTGACTCAGAAACTCAGCTTTAAGTAGTGCTTTGAATTAAGGTTCTCAAATATGCATTCAATTTCAGTTTAAAAGGGGTAGTTAATGTATGTTACATAAATAGCTATTATTAAATACGTTCACTAAAGATTAACAACTGCTGTGCGTAATGGATACGTGTCTAACTACTATGATATATACTGAATTTCCCTATTATATAGCTGCTGGATGTGTGTCTGCTAGAACAGAGCAAAAATTCACAGTGAATAATTTAGTAGATGAATTTAGCCTCTCTTTCTGTCTGTGAAACCGTGTGGCATTCTCCAACGTATTCATCACTCCGATCTGATTCTGCCCGTTTCTCCCGCACAAGCTCAGCTGAGCGGGCTGGGACGCAGGTGGCTCGTGCGGCTATTCCCGGGGGGGGAGGCTGAGAACTGCAGCCGCCTCCATGCACTCCCTGCGTCCCGGCCCCGGGGATGCTGTGGCTGGCGCTGCTTTGTGAGACCAAATCCGGCTGGGCAGCAGAAGCCCTGCTCTGAACTCTGCAGCCCTGAACACCCTCGCCTCTGTGCCAGCGGCTGCTCCTGGGCAGCAGCAAGCAGCTACTGCAGGCTGCAGTCAGTAGCTTTTTTATTTGATCATAGTCCCAGAGCTGGGGAGCCAGAGAAAACTTGTCCTATCCGGGTCTTTTCTGGTTCTTAAAGAAAATTTCCTCTTGGCACCTGGATCCCTTTTTCTATTTCTGTGTCTGCACAAGCTGATTGTGAAGACATTTGCTGGGGCAAAGATGAACACTGATGGGGGAAGACAAAGTCCATGCTGGTAAGCACAGGGCTTGGGCTTGGAACTGCCCTCCCAAGGCATGTCTACATGGAGAAGATGATGGCTGTGACCTTTCCTGAAGATTTACTGGAATATATCTCTGGGTGGGTGCTCTTGAGCTGAGGTCTGGACAGGAGAAGGTGCAGAGGTACCTGTAAGTGGATTGCTATGTTGACACGCGTCCTTCATGTCTTGCTGATGATGCCAGAGGAGCTCCTCTCCTGCAGGCAAGGAAGTGGTACCTGCCACAAGACCTCTCAGCGCATCCAGGTGAGCCAGCTCCTTTCTCCAGCATCTGGTACCATGCGAAACGGGCAACATTGTCTGCATGGGTGAGAACATAAGCACAGCTGGAAAGCAGACAGGTCATAGCAGATGTTCTGCAGAAAGACAAGGAACCTGCTGCTGCTGTGACTAGCCTACATGTCTTGCTTATTTTGCATGGTGTCCCTAGCACACCAGACAGGATCAATCCATTGAATCTCCTCTACCCTAGAGAGATACAGATGAATCAGATCTGCAGCAGACAGGTGGGGGGAACAATTAGCATCGATTCGGAGGAAAGGCACCCTTCTCCCCACTTATGGCAACTGCAGACAGCCAGGTCTGCCTGCTAAGCTCCTCGTCGACAACAGCAGGTGCTGCAGGGCCCTTGTGGACTGATTTAGCAGAGAAATCAGCTCCTTTCCTTGCTCAGTGCATCCTTGCATTATTGTTCCCTCTTGATGCTGTGTAGTTTTTCCCTTTCCTTCACTTCCTGGCTAGCTTAGTCTCATCTAAAGCTTATCAAAGGGTGGCAAGGGGGTAGGCAGGTTGGGAGGCTGTCTGACGCTTTCTAAAAGCATTTCACAGAGATGCCACAGCTCCTTACTGGGAACATAATGTGCCCAGCAGGTCTGTGTTGTTTCTTCCATGTGGTGTAGGGGAAATAAAGTACCCTTCCCCAGCCCAGTTCCCAAAATAAAACGAAAACAGGAAAAAGGGATTTAGGATGAAAATAACTAGCTGAGGCATGTCCTCTGTGCTAGGAAGATCAAGTGCTAATGATGGTTCTGGCACGTTGGTGACAGTTTTGTCTGTTGTATGTATATATATTTTAACTGTGAGACCACATGGGAGGCTCTTTATGCAGTCGAAGTGCCTTTGACAGCCGCTGAGAACACATTGGCTCCTTTCTGCTGGCAAAAGACTCATCCCATTAAAGGCTGTCGATAAAGGGAAGGGAAATGACAAGGGTGCTTGGGAGGGAGCGAGGCAGCAGGAGGAGACAGGAGCTGCCACCACCAATGTCATTACCAAGAATGAGAAGGAGCTTTTGCATAAATGCACCATGTGTTTTCATTAGCGGTGGCGGGGAATGTGCTGTTCTGAAGAGAGCATTTATACCATTGAAGGGAAAACAGATACCCTGCGACTGTCACATGAGCACCCATGGTGCTGACGGCTTCGGCATGTGAGCATCCTTCATCCCCTGCCTTTGCCGGCTGCCAGCACAGCGCTACCCCGAGCCAGTGAGCCCTGCATCCCCGTGTGCACTGGAGGGCTGGGAGCGCAGCCGCGAGTGCCTCTGGAGCAAGCGTGTCTGCCCAGCGGGGATGGGGAGTGCGGAATGCACGTGTATGCAAGAGTGCTGGTGTGCATGTGGATGCAAAACTATGGATTCATGTTGTCAGGACCATCCACACGGAGCTGTGCAGGTTGTCTGGTGTTTCCCAGGGTGTGAGGGGACAGTCAAGTGACAGTGTTTCTGTGTGGTGCCACCTGCACTGGTGCTGTTTCCTAACGTGCTCTGGGACCTCTCTTCTTGCGGGCCAATTTCCAGCAGCCTTGTGTTGCCATTACTATGATGATAATAAAATCTTATTTAAACTGTAAAACATTATTGTACCTGTTGGTTAGAAAAAATTCCATATGCTCTGGTGAGGCTCTGCTTGCCCCAGCCAGCTGCTCCCTGTCACGGCTGTGTCCCGGTATGATGGTGAGGAGATTTTCCTCCTGGGTATAAAATGCAGTACAAGCCGCTGAGCCCTTTCTGCTCAAAGACAGGAGATGGTGTGAATGGCTGGGGCCTTCCTGAGTCATAGCAAGGTCTGCTACTCAGCAACCATGTTACCTGAAGGAAAATGTGATATCGCCTAGGGCTTGACAAGCAACACCCAGACAGAAGCAGACTGATGAGGAGAACCATCTATTTAGGAGATCTTCACCTTCTTGGAGGGTCACCTGGGAGGAGATACCTGTGGCTAGATAGGAGGAGATGAGAACCTCACTATATCCACGTTATACTTGCAGTATCCATGCACACCCTTGGGTTGTTGGCTGATCTCTGTCTTTCCTGCCCTTTGCCCTTTTGCCTATTGTCTTAAAAGAACTTTGCTTACACTCTACTCTTGTCCACACTATGTCTGTGCCTGTGACCCAGGGGTAAACGCACATTTTGGGGCAGTGCTGGTAGTCAATTACATTGGATTAATGTTGGACTTAAACCCTTTTGCTGATTTTACCATAGAGCAAAAGAGTTGCATTATTCTTAATAAAAACATCTGTTGATCCCTTTCAATGCCTGATCATCCCCAGAAAACTCTGTCCAGAGCTGATCCAGAGCTGCTGGGTCTTGCTCATTCACTCTCAGAGCTCCAGCTCCAGCTGTTCCTGTTGTGCTTCCTAAAAATTTGTGAAAACATGAGGCGAGAGCATGCATCTATCAGTCTGAAAAGGCCAGCACTGCACTGATTTGGAAGGACAGAGCAGGATGGAGAGCTGGTGCTGGGGGGATTCCTGAGGAGTTAGATGGGAGGTTGGTGTGCACCATCCTACCTTGTCCAGCCATGGCCAAACTTAAGGTGCTTTGAGTCATCCTCACAGTTAGGACCATTTGGACCACCAGTCTGCAAATTCCCCACTCTCCCAAGGCTTCCTAAGAGCAGATTTAAATTTCAATTGCTCCTATGACTACCCAGTTATCCGTACCCTGGAACTGGTCTCACATCGCCTGATGCTTTTTCCTGTTGAGTAAGTCTTTGTATATGAGTGGTATGAGGCTCTAACCACAGCTGGTTTGGTTGTGGTAATTCTGAGTCTCCTGCGGTGTAGGAGATGGCTCCACACTGCTTTGCTGTGACTGCACCTACAGGACCAGAAACCTGAGGTGTGGTTGTCCATATTAGATATCCTAATGCCTTGCACCGCACTGAGCTTCATCACTACAGGGCAGAAGAAGCATGCAGAGCCCGAGTGACTTCCTTGGCAGCAGAAAGTCAGTCCAGGCCAGGGCTGTGCATCATTCAGACCTCTGGATCATGTCCCTGAGACAGCCTTCATCATGTTGTGAGGGCTTTTGCCACTAGTCACTGATGGAATGAGTTAGTCATGAGATGTTTCTAACACCCACTGACCATTTTAAGCCTTCAGGCATGGTGATACATGCTTGGCTTCTGTTCAGGCAGATTAGCGCCCAGGGGTCCTGAAAGTCTTAAAGGTCTTAATGATCATCATTATACCTCTTCTCTCCCTGGTCTGTAACTCCCATGCCCTCACAAATCTCCCAGATAGAGCTTGGTGTAAAGACTGTTTGGGCATGTGGGGATGTGCTGGGGTGTGGGGGCTCGTATAGCAGGAGGAGGAGAGTTGGGGCTGTCCCAGGCCCCCTCCCAGCAGCTTGTGCT
The DNA here is from genome assembly GCA_013400195.1 of Aramus guarauna. Taxonomy (NCBI): domain Eukaryota; kingdom Metazoa; phylum Chordata; class Aves; order Gruiformes; family Aramidae; genus Aramus; species Aramus guarauna. Next base: position 731,268 of record VXBL01007584.1, on the reverse strand, counting down.
GAGACCTCTGCTCCAGGGAGCAGTCTGCAAAGAACAAGCCCCAGAGTGCCACTGGACCGATGGAGAAAAGGTGAAGTGAGGGGAGGGACACCCCTACCCCACATATAGTCCCCCAAACTGCATTGTCCCTTGTCCAAAAGCAGTGTGAGAAAGAGAAACTTGGTCCCTAATTCGCAGATGTGCCAGCACACAGCCGGCAGTCCCACCATGCTGCAGCAAGGAGCCAGTGCACCACTTGTGCAGCCCTGCACGACGAGCAGAAATACCCCAAAGCCCGTCACGGAGACAGTGTGGGGCTGGTGCAGCCCTGCACACCCAGCAGAAATACCCCAAAACCCCGAGGCTTCCCAGAGCCTGCACTTCTGCTGCCTGTGGCCTTCCAGGGTCTGGGAGTAGCCACCTTTTTGGCTCAGCATCTCTGTTTTCCCCCATGAAAAAAGAAACAAGAACAGACTAATGTGCTTTGAAATTACTTTCCATTAGCAGTGTTTTTTTCCTCTCCACCCCTGGATGCAGCTCACGATTCCCTCTCCTGGAAGCAGTGTGGGGCTGCACAGGGGCAGGAAGGTCTCCAGGACTTCAGAGCCAGGTTCCCCAGAGACACACAGACCAGCTTTGCCATGTGGTTGTCAGCAGCATCACCAATTTACACCTCCTGTGGATGTGGTTCCTAATTTCTGAGGTACCTTGGAAACTGTGAGTTGCGTCCTCCAAATCTTTATTGCAGCCCCTCCTCCACACTGATCAGCTGTAATTTCTGAAGCCAGCCAGCTGATTAGAGAAGGCAAATGAATTCTTTCATTAGGAGAAGCATTGTTATAATTAGGGTAGAAATTTGATACTGATCCCTTTCAGGAAAGGAGAAGAGAGAAAAGCCACCCCTGTTTGATACTGGTTTAAGGCCTCATTATTAAAAAAAAAAAAAAAAAGTAATGTCTGTATATTTGGTTGGGGTTTTTGTATATTTGCTGGCCATGCTGAGCTACTGCAGTTTGTTAATATAAATAAAAATCATCATTATCATAATTCATTGCAAAAAGATTCAAGAGGTCACGGAGATATTTTGGGAGATGTTGGTGAATCAAAACAAATTGCATTTTCAGCAGCTGGCATTCCCAGCTCCTGCACAGTACCGAGCGATAGGCTGGAGGAAGAAATAAATAGAGAGGCAGAAAGATAAATCGAGAGCACCAGATAGACGGGTTTATGTAGCATTTTCATGTATCATTGTTGGGTGACATGGTGTGAGTTATCTCTGTAATTACAGACCTCCCGCTCCATGGCAGCTTGCTCCCAGGACCCGTGCAGAGCACCTGCCAGGAGCTGCCTGTCCCTGCTGCAGAGGAAGGCAGAGGGCAGCAGGCTCACACCGGGCTGGAGGCTCCCTGCACGCTCCCACGCGGCTATCGGCATGGCTGGCCAGGGCTGCCTCGGTCCTCCGGACCTCAGTGGCAGAGGAGGATCACAGCAGCATCCACATGTCACATCTGGTTCTCCTCTTGCCTCCCACTGGAAGCACAACAGGAATAACCAGATTTGTCTGAGGGACTCTCTGGCAAAGGATTAGTCTGCATGTCCAGGGGCTGAAACACGGGGAGATGCTCTTTGGATGGGGGTATTCCTTGAAACAAGTCTTTCCCAGTGGTGTCCCAGGAGCTGCAGGGTGGTACAGCTGGTGCAAACCCTAAGATGGGATCAGAACAGCAAGAATTAGATCTCTAAACCAGTTATACAGAAATACCTGTGAATTTATGGCAGGAACTACTCAGACAGAGATGTGGTTTTCAGGACTGAATATCTTGCTTTGTTAGTTCATATTGATGCAGCCAGCATCTGCTGGGAAGAGGAGCTCTCCCATGGCCAAGGGCATACTGGGTGACCAAGCAATATGGATGGAGTTTGCAAGGAAATAACTGCATCTTGCTCCAACTTTGTCCAGGTGAGAGGGAAATCATGGCTTTGAAAACCATAGGGACTGCTGCAATCATTATGGCTTCTGTCCCTCTGCTCTTTGGAAAGGTCTGAGGTCAGGACTTCATCTGAAGACTGTTTCTCTCTCTTCAAAACCTATAAATTGATTTCTGCCAGGGCATTAAAAAACGAATTTTCTACCATCCTTCAAGACAGCATCAGAGCCAGGCTGTGGCTGAAAGATTCACTCTGCTCTAGGGTACCGCATACATCTGTACAAGTTGGTGTTTCTGCTGCTAAACTGGTTTGTTTCAGTGTTCTGGTGAATGAGATGTACCAAGGACACCTGAGGATTTCTGATTATTCGTGGTACCAAGCAGCTTATTATTGCTTGTGGGGGCATCAGCACTGGGACCCTGGGGATGTTCTGACAGGTAAGATTTACTGAATCTGGCCGACTGTCTCACCCACATGTGAAAGAGACAACTATGAACTTTCTGCACTTTGTATGATTTTTGCCGTCTGAACTGCTGAGACATTCCCGGGATTTCTGTGGGGCTGGAGAGGGACAAGACTCACTCCCTGAGAAGGTGCTGGTTACAGCTCTTCTGCCAGGCTGTGAAGCCAAGCAGTGAGTCTGCTTGGCGTGAAGTGCTGGAGCTCTCTCCCATAGCTCGGCACCCACCCACTTCCCAGGCAAGTCCAGAGAAGCCTTCCTGGCTCTGAGCAAGCCTGCAAACCCCTGAACCTTGGCTGGTCCCGCAATACTAATGTTGCATAAATGCCTAATGTGATATGGTGTCACATTTTCCATCCTGTCTGTTTTTTGTCTCAGGCTGGCGAGGCATCCAGTGCAAGCTATCTGCACCTCTCCTCCTCCTCACCCTCTGCCCTCTTCCCCTGCATCCTTTCTCTCGGGGTTGAAACACCTCCTCCTCTGCACTGGAGTACCGCTCTGACCACCTGACCCTCCTGCAAGCCAGGAGCCTCCACAGCTGCTTGCAAGGACAGGAAGGCAGAGAGCTCCCAGCTCCTGCTGACGGTTCTCTGCCAGCAGCCGTTCGGAGAAGGAACACTGCCATCGCAGTCAGCAGCCAGAGGGTCAAATCCTTCCAGGAAAATGTAATCACTTCCAATGAGCACAAATGCAATTTAGAGGAGAGCTTTGTGGCTAGAGATTAGAGAGCCCAGAGGCCATGTGTGCTCAGTGGTTCTTCCTGGTCTGGAATGGAGCAGGAAAGCTGGAAGCTCCCACCCGTCCTGCTGCTCGCCTGGAGCTGCTCCATGCCAGGAGAAGAGCGTGGACCATTCTCTGCTGACATGGCCAAGCCAGGCTGTGCACAGATCCGCTGCCCATCAACTGTCCCAATTCTCAGCCTGTGAGGGCTGCCTGGCTCCTGGCCATCAGCGGGGGACTGAGGGGAGCAGCCTGGATCTGTGCAGCCCCAAAAAGAGCAGCTGAAGTTTTCAAATGAAGTGTTCAGCTAGAGGCACCCTCACACCACCTTTACATTTCAGGTTCACAGTCTGCCCATGTCCAAGAGACAAGATGCAATGATGGGGCTGTTGTCCCACTGCGCACCAGCCACTCACAGGCAGAAATTGAAGAGCTGGAAGCACAGCGGAGCATCTCACACCCAAGAGGTGCCAGTGGGACCTCAGTACCCAATATTTTGGTATTTTGTGCTTCAAAAAACTTTTTTACAATCTTGTGTTTTGAAGCTAGGTGCTACCTTCAGCTTTCCAAATCCCTGGACCATCAACTGCAGTTGGCTCTTTGGGTGCAACTGAACCTTGTGTGTGATGGAAGAGGAGTCTCTTTCCCTTCTGCAAAGCAGGGTCTGAACAGAATGGGGTCAGTAGCCAACAAGATCGTCCAAAAAGTCATCTTTTTGGGAGCTGTGCGTCCCAAGAGTGCCATCAGGACTGTTTGCCCGTCACTGTCAGCTGCAGTTGTCCCAACTCAACTTCTCTGGTCCATCTGCTGTGAACCTGGAAAGAGGAAAAGCTTTTGCACCATTAGCTGAGAGATGACTCCAGCTCACAGGACAAGGTTGTGTTTTCTTGTGTGCCATCCTGAGTCGAGGTGAGGAGAAGTGCCAACGTCTCAGATTGCACAAAGGATTCCACCACAGCTTGTCCTGAAAACTCAAAATCTTAAAGACATTCATCAGCTGAGTCTCCCTTCCAAGTCTGATTTCAAAGTATTCATCTTTTTTGAAATGTTTAATTATAATTAGCTTGATTTTAAAAACAAGAGGTCATCTGAACTGGAAAATAGATTATTTATTTCTCCTTTGAGAATGTCAAAACACTTCATTTTGACAAAATCAGAACTCCTTCCAAATTTTTTTCTGACTCAATAAATTAATCAAAACCGACCTTCTCTTAAAATAAGTGTCAGTTTTTTAAAAATCAGCATTTTCCTGTGGAAAAACCCACAATTCATCCAAAAATTCCTACCGTGTTTCCATCCTGACTTCTTGTCTATGTGCCTCTCCTATGCTATGTTCCCAGTAACAGTGATCCTAGCTGGATTAATTAAAATGAGCAAGGAGACAAAGTCAGGAACAGCTCCAGCCTGAGTGGGAAACTTTTTTTCAGGTTGAGAGACATGTTCAGAATGTTTCTCTTTTTCCTTATTTCCACAAGTCTGAGGTTGAGCAGCCTTCAAGGTGCGGTGTCCACAGGGAGAATTTTCTTTGCTGCAACCTGTGACCCTTGAAATCCCCACTTTTCCACCCAGCATGCATTCTCTGTTTATTCACATTTCCCCTAAAAACAGGCTTCAGCTACCGAGTCTATAAACACAAATTTATTGCTGATGCAATCCAGGAGGTGCTTAAAAAAAGCCTCACACATCACTGAGCCTTAACTTGAGAAATTCAGCTGGGACCAGACACTGATCCAAGATACACACATGTGAGTCTGGAGTAACTTCACCGCCCCTGTTCTCCGTGGGCACGTAATGGCGTATTAAAAGTGGAGTCTATAGAAAAGCTGTGGTTTCTGTAGGATTTGTTTACACTGAGGAGAATGAGAGGGAAATTAGGACACCAATACAAGCAAGCAAAACTCTGTGGCAAGCTCTATGCAATGCGGTTGATGGGACTAGCTGGTGTGACGTTGGTTGAGCTTTGATCTTGGATGGTCTGTCTTTTGTGGCATCTCCTCGCACCATAGAGTGGCACAGGCTGCCCGAAGGGAGGAGTTTAAAGACACCTTGAACTGGTGCCAGGGCTTTGCCTGGGAAGCGCTACCCAGGGCAGCACAGCAGCAAACAGACGAGAGCTCAGCAATCGCGATACCAAAGGGACATAGTGCCCTTCCCCAAGCACATCATGCATCCAAGCAGCTCTTTCCTCCAGAAGAAGGTAGTCTCACCTGTGCTTCCCACCAGGAAAGAACCTCCTGCCAAGCTGTGCCATGAGATGATACCACCCGGATCCAGGAAAAACCGTGCGGGGGCTGGACCCACAATTTAACCCGCCAAGTAGTGATGCAGCCCATGCCCATGCCCTGTTTATTTTACCTGCATAAACTATGAGACCGCAGAGGTTTGTGGCAAATGGACAGAGATTTTATGGTTGCCAGTGGCACTGAAACATAAGAATTATTTCCTCTGTGAATCCAGTGCCCTGTGTAAGTCAGCCCAGAGTGGGATGGCAGTGATTTACTAGAAAAATATGTCTGCTCTGGCTCTCCATGGTGCTAATATAAAGCAGACAGAAACCCCGTAATTTCTGTGAGTGCCTTAGGACTGCCCTAGATATAAGCGAGGCAAGCAGCATGGCTGGGGTGGCAACGAGTGAGCAGTGCAGTGCAGGGCTCAGCTGTGCTGCCTCAGGTGGGACTGTGGGCCTGATCCTGCTCTCAGAACAGCAATGCTCTACCACCAGCCTGGAGTAACAACTTGTTTTCCCTGGTGTGTCAGAAGGAAGCAAGGGCCAAGCTCTTTCCTAGGAATAAAGACCAAGTTGCTACTACCTGCACGATGGTGGCTGGGACAGTGATGGAGAGGAGATCCCACCATCACCACAGCATGGTCTGCCACGGTGTAGGGCCCCCAGGTCTCCTGGGACCGTGGGCAGTGGGTCCCTTGACCAAAGGGGACTTGTCTGCCTCGGACCTCTGCCACCTGAGACTGCCACCCGTCACTGCTTTAAATGAAACCCCTTGTGCAAACAAGCCCAAATTCCCCAAGGACTCCCACCTTCGCCCATCTCCTCCAATCAGCTCCCCGAAACACAATTCCTGACACAGCCACCACGCACGCCACCTTTGAATGAAGTTGCCATAGTTACTGGTGCCTCACAGCAGCAGGCTGAGCTCATTAAAATGATTTGAATGGCTACCCTATAATCAAGCCACTTGGGGAGGTCTGGCGGGGAGGGGAGCCCCGGGACATGATGGGCTCCAGCCCCTGCGGTGGGACTGTCAGAGAGCAGCTCCGGCGCCCGCACGGGTCCGTGCACAAGCTCACAAGAGGCATGGGAATAGTGCAGAGCTGGGGCAACCCAGGCGGGTGTCAGCACACGCTCCCCACACTGCGCTGGTCCCTCTTGGAGGCAGCAATGGGCATCGGGCTCCTCTGCCAGGGTCTCCTTCCCTGCAGGGAACATCAGCATTTTCACCCACGGCATGGGGGGAATCATCACCTCCCCCTATGCCATGTCCCCACATCTTCAGCAGCGATGGTTTCCCACGCTCTCGAGCAGCCCTGTAGTCGATGCTGGGGGTCTGGCTTCCCAGAAAAGAGTTGTTTGAAACATGAGCCGGATCCTTTCTCCTCTTTCAATCCATATTTTACAAATTGCTGTTTAACAAAAAAACCCCATCGTTTTCTGGATTCACCCAAAACATTAATCCAAAATAAAGTTTCATCCTCTCTCTCTTTTTTTTTTCTTTTTTGCCAAGACAAGGCTGTGAAGAACAAGTATTTTAGGGTTTAGCTTAAATCAAAGCAGTTTTAAGAAAAAAAAGAGGTATTAAAAATATCATGGAATACTACAGGAAAAAAAGTCCCAAAGATGTTGAAAATATCCTGCTAAAAAAAGCACAGATCTTTTTGGAGCATTTTGCTCCGGGGACCAGGTCACTGTGCATCCTCAAGCAGGTGCTGTTTGTGGCTGCAAGACAGCGTGGGTGAGGCCACCGCCGGCTGTGTGCGGATGAGGATACCTGCGGGAGGAGAAGGCATGGTGCTCCCGGGTGGCTGGTTGCTGGGAGATGAGGGATTCCCAGTTCTCTCAGCCTGTCATCAAACTGAGTGTCTCTGCAAGGAGAGCCTCTTCCCTCTGCTAATCCTGACCGGCCTCTCCTTGCAGTTTGGCTTGGGCTGCGCAGTGCCCGGTCACCTGAGATGGCTGTGCAGGGATCCCATCCCATCCCACCCCATCCCTGCCTGGCTGAGCAAGTGCCTGCACACAGAGCAAGCCCAGGCAAGGCATTTCTTTATTTTCTGCATGCATACCAGCCGCCTGGCTCACTCGGACAGGCCCAGCCCGATGCATGGAGGCGTGGAGGTGTGTGCGGGCATTGGAGTATCCCCATGCCATGATGCCCCAGTGAAACAGGTAGAGTTGCTGAGAAGACTGATGGGCACCTCCCCAGCTCTGAGGTGGATGCTGCCGTGGCGTTTGGGAGCTGCCCGCCTCAGACCAGCTGCAGCAGCAGCAAAACCCTTCTTCTGGGAGCGATGAGCTGGCTGGTCCATGGGTGGTTGCTGCATGGGGCAGCCAGGGCTTCCTTTCCTCACCTAGAGGATGCTGCATTGTGCCAGGCCACGTCGAGGTCCCCTGGGTTACGTGGGCTTTTTTTAAGCAGCGATGGTAGATGCGCAGGTCTCCCACTGCTGTTTCCTCACAGCACAGAGACCATCAGCGGTGGGTCCCAGGCAGCTGAGACAGCTCCTCTGCTCCCCACAGCCCCAGAGCTCGCTGCATTGCCCTCCCCATGGCAGGCACAGGCCCACGCCTCTCGCTGTGCAGAGCACTATCAGGGTACACGGATAATCTTTTACTCTTCAGTACAAATAATTTATTACATTAAAATAACGTTTTTAAAAAATGAGTACTTTGGGAATAATTCAGGCTCGCCTGCGGAGGCATTTTTCAAAGTGCCATAATAGGCACTTAGAAATGGGTGGTTATTTTTATTCTCCGAGCCTGTCAAGAAGCTGATGGATCGAATTGGCTGATGACAAGGCAACTGAGTGCTTGTAGACGGAGACCACAGCGTGAACACGGAGCCCGTTACAAATGAGCAGCCAGCTCAGGTCAGAGCTCCTGCCAAAGCACTGGCACCTCTGCAGCGGGGTCCTGCTCCCTCAGGGTGACGGTGTCCTGGGGCAGTGAGCAAGTACCCCTTGCCCAGCTCCCGGCAGCGAACTCCCCTCTTCTCTACAGCTCCATCCCAGCGGCAGGGAGCAACTTCACCTGCTCCCCTCTCCTCAAATCATAGTTCTCCTCCATTCTCACCCTCCTCACCACAACCAAAAATAAAACCTCTTCCTTTCTCTTGCCCCAGTACTGGCAAGGCTGCTATGAACACTGCAACCAGAGACCTTCTGCTGTGTCAAGGAGGCTGGCAGAGCAAGGGATAGAGCCTGGAGATGTGTGCCCAGAGACTGGCAAGTATCACCTGTCTCCTGGAGCAAGGCTGGTGTGACTGGGAGCATCCCATCTTGCACATGGCTGGCTCTTGGGTGGGAGGATTTGCCACACATCAGTTAAACTCACAGCCTCACTGCATCTGCTGGCTCCTCATCGTCCCCTTTCACACATGGGAACCTGAAGTCCAGGGAGCTGGGAAGCAAATGTCTAGTGCAGACCCAAGAATGGCCCCGATCACCCTGGCACCCCAGCTCCTTGCCCCCAACATCTTCTGATCCCCCTGGCCCATCTGATGGGGACCCACAGCTGCTCAGACGTGCCAAACTACCACCATCGCATCAGCAGGATCAGACCTTTTGGGGTCCTCCATCGATAACAGAGACCCCCATGTCTGAGCTAATGACAACCCTTCCTGTCTGCTGCCAGTGCAGGGACATAAAACACAGCCATGCAAAGGTGGTGCCACCCTCAGCTGCACACAATACACACACACATGCATGCAGAGGTCTGTGTGTGATACTTGCAAAGAGGGAAATTAATAATACACTCCGTACTCAATGCCTGGGCTCCACAGTCTTTATATGACACTCCTTCAGGTCAGGAGAAATCGAAACTCCCTGTCCCTGCATCCCAGACAGAATACAGGTCTCATCTAGGATGAGCAAGGAACAGAGCAAATGGGCAGAAGTAGTCGAGTGCATCTGGAGCCACTGCCCTGCACCTTCAAGGGAACAATCCTGCTCTGCTGCTAGCAGAGTGCTTTGCAGGAGCATTTCTGGCACAGTCCATCCTCTGGTTCCTCATTGCAACCAAGGATTTGTGAGAGCTGCTGCACTCCTGCGAGGCTGGGGGTTGGATCCTTCCCTGGCCTCAGCCTGCAGTTACTCACAATCTCAAAGCAGGGCAGATGTCTCCAGGAAAGTGCATGGTCTTTCCCCAGCCCTTCTACTTCCCAGAAAGGAGCAGAGCCTTTGCTAGCAAAGGGATCCATAACCCTGCACTGCAGATCGGCCAACAAGTTGAGCTGTGGCTTACAGCACAGCTTACTCCAGCTCTCTCCCAGCCTGTGGGCATGCTGCATGCCTCAGGTGTCTTCCTGAGACATCTTCTGAAATCACCTCCAGTGTGAAAAAGCCAGCTAATCGTATTATGTCAAAGAGCTTGGAGACTGAGGAGAGGCGAGGGAGGGAGAGCTGCAGGCAGACCTGCTGAGCCTTTGAGCTGTGTGAATAATTGATAAGGCCATTCAAAAGGGCTCACGCTGCAGTGCCCAGGCATCAGCCAGCCTGGCCTCATTCCCTACTGCTTGCACTTTCCCATGCTCAGAGACCAGCAGAGCATCCATTGGAGCCTGCCTGTGCCTGCCTGAGCAGGACCAGCCTGGATACTGAAGCAGAGACATGCTGGGGAAGCATCACTGGCAGCAGCTCTCCCATGGCAGGCAAGACTGACCCTGGTCCATCTGACTGAGTCAGAGTCCTTTCTGCACTTTGCAGAGACTCGGAAGGGAAGATACAGAGCTGGTACTGAGACTGTGAGGCAAACCCATCCAGTGTTGTGGCCAATTTCATTAAGAATTTAATTTGTACAGAGCCATACATTCCTGCTTGAGGTTGACATATCCCTGACCTAGGCTGCAGCATGGGGAACATGGAAATGCTGACAATCTGCTATGATTGCTAAGGGGTTCCCAGAAGACCTGGAGAATGCAGGATGGAAGGCTGGAGCATGATGGATATTCTGGGGGAAGCCGAATTTCAGAGCCCAGAAGTTGCAGCATCTTCATCTCTCACAACCTCCTACCTGCAGTTTCAAAGCTCATGAATTGATCGTGGGAGACAGGAAAGGTTTACAAGATCATCTCCACTGTACTGTGGTACAGACCTGGCAGGATACATGCCCAGAGGCAGAGGCAGAGCTGATGACTGAGTAACCCTCTGTTATTCTTTCTCCCACTCCAGCCTTTGAAACTCTGAGTTTCCTCAGGAGCAATGGGTCAGGCGAAGGTGGAGAAAACAGCCAACTGGTGGTGTGTCAGCTGGGATTTTCCTACCAATCTTGCTTTCCTTTGGAAAGCATTTAGGGCTCTGGGAGACTTGTTCCCCTGCAGTGCAGCCTGGAGGACACACTTGCATGGTCCTCCTACCCTACAGAGTCAGGGAGAGGATGCAGGGCACACACTCAACCTGCTGTTCCTGACCCAAAGCCTTTGTCTCACCTCCACCACCCTGATATCAGGGCATGTCCAATTAGAAGCAACAATCACCTTTGGCTTTTTTTGGCTTGAAAAGCCTCATTATGTTGGATTTTTGCTGGTTTAGATTCTCTTCACATCCTGGGTTTAGTGTGTCCATGCTGTGGAGGGTGAAAGGGTCACCATATGATGTGCAGTGGTGCTCAGTGGGGATGAGGGACAGCTACTGCACTGTGCAAGACTAACTGCTTTGCTACAATGGGGATAAGTAAGTAAATTGCACACCAAAACATTCCTGCTTTGTGCAAGTATCTTACATGAGAGGTGCTTCTGCAACAAGCTGTGTGTAAGCCAGCACACTGCTGTCCATCCTGTCCCCCCCAAATGAAGACACCCTCTAGGCTGGATCATAGCCAAACAAGCAGTTCTGCTGAGTGCTGAACACATCGGCTATTGCTCAGTGAAAAACCTCAACTACAGGCAGGGAGCTGAGTAGTAGTGTTTATCTGTAGTTTAGTCCAGAACCTGTTGTGGTTACTTGGATGAGCAGTCTTGGTCGATGCTGGTGTGGCCTCCACACTCATGTGTCCCTGAGAACAGCATATTCTTGGGCAAAGGCTAGTAAAAAAAAAATCTCTAGAGCAGAGTTGGCTCTGGGTTTGCAGACTCAGAGGAGCCATGGGCAAAAATAAGATGTGTCCCCTCCATCACCACCCTCCTACGGTGGGTGACACCCAAAGGCAGGCAGCCCATGCCTCAGCTGTGCCATGATGTTCTGCACAGAAACCAAATCCCAGCAGAACCAAGGAGCACAAGCACAGCCCAGATGATGCAAGGGTATCCAGGAGGAGCAATCCCAGATCCTCAGTCTCTTATTATAGCCGGCAAAAAGTCAGAGGGGTCATCCCTAAATCCTTGCTGCAGGCTTCTTCATCTTAGGCAGTGTGAGATGTTCCTTTGCTCTGACTAGTGCATAAAGGTGTCTCTGTTCGCTTGCAGCTGGAGCATGTTGCCATTTTCTATGATTTAGTACGATTAAAAAACACTAACTAGACTGTGGTTTACAGTGAGTGTATTAACACGCAATGCCTCAAGGCATTCCCATGAACAGATGCAGGCACGTGGGCTCAGACCCCCATTTTTTCAGCCAGCAAGTGGAGAGGGAAGAACAGTTCACGGGCTATGGTTCAAACAGGATCTGAAATATTCTCCTAGCAAAAAGTTTCCCAGAAAAATGAGATGTCTAAAGACTGGAAGCAGGGAAAGACTTAACACATGGAAGAGCTGCAGCCAGGCATATTGTGATCCCTGTGCCCAAAAAGAAGCACTGCTGCGCCTTGGCCCTATAGCAGCAGTCACCTCCTCTTGTTTGAGGTCTTGCAGAGCAGGGAAAAACAGTCTCACACTCTTTGCCACACACTTTTGCAGTGAGGAAAAGGGAATTGCTTTCTCCAGGCACTTTGATGAGAGTATTCCCAGCAAAGGCATCACTTAATGGGCTTCTCACAGCTCCAAGAAGGATTTACCATAACACAGTGATTTTTTTCCTGACCAGACTCATGTTGCTGTCTCTGCTCCAATCTAGACCTGTTCAGTGTAAGTGGCTTCAGTTCCTGGCTCTGTTTCCTGTCTATGCCATTGTCATGAAGTTATACTGGACTTCCAGGTGGACTGGAGACCCTTCAGGGGATAATATGGCTCTTGGGATAGCTGGAAGCAGAGCGAGATGCAGGACTAGTCAAAAGTATGTGTTCTTGCATTTTTTTAGAAGGTTTGGGGCTGGGTCATGTTGGGGCTATGGAAAGTCAGACCTTTTCAGACCTCTGTTTGTGAAGGGCTGATTTCTGGATGTTCAATAACAATGTTTTGTCAGCTCCAGACCTTCAGCAAAGTCTTCTTGTTCCCAAGCTGTATGATGGAAACCAAATGGAGAGCAGCCCTCCTGGAGCCAAAGGCATCCCCATGATATGGTACCACCCGTGAGATGGAGTCCCTGGACACAGCCCAGTGGAACTGAGCACCCATCACTAGCTCCAGCATCCTGTCCCCTTCAGCAAGGACAGATGGCTTTTCCTGTCCTCAGTATCCGTGTAGGTTTTCTAGCAGCTCACTCATGTGGGGTATCCTAGAGCCCAACCACTGGGCATCTAGTATCTCAACTAACATGAGCCTTTCCACATTGACCCACATCTGCCTCTGCCCTGACCAGAAGATCTGCCCCAGCAGATGTCCAGGACAGCCCTCCCAGACCAGAAAGCTCATGCCCTGTGTCTCTTCTGTTGTGGAGAAAATGGTGAAAGTGCCTTCTCCATGAAGAACAAACCGATGAGAAAAGAGGAAACACAGATACAAAAAATTCCAATTTCAGCTCTTTTACAGAAGAGGTATGAAACATCTTTGAACTATTGGTCACACAAACACCCAGTGAGACCTGACCAAAATGGGCTCTGGCCATGAGCCCCATCCCCAACCTCTCTGCTCCAGGTGGGAGGACTCACTCCACCAGAGGTCTCATGTGTTGCTCTACAGTCTCTTCCTTTTTTTCCACTGATCTGCCCCCTGAATGCCAAAATGGCCTTTGGGGGGACTGCAAGAGTCTTGCTCCCATCGTCCAGGTGACTGGAGGCACCCCCAGCAGGCTATCAGCAGGGGAACAGGCTAAGTCGTTCATCCCCCCTAAACCAGGCGTGGCTGGGTGAGATGATCCCCTTTTAGAAATCCCCCAGGATTAGGGGACAGATGAGGGAGGTCTTTGGGGTCCTAGGTATCTCAGGGCTGTCCGGTGTGCCTCAGTTCTCCACTTGTCAAATTCGTTCCCACTTATAAGCTGAATCTGAGGGATGGAGAGAGGGAGGTGGTGTGGGCTCTGGGTGGTTTAGGATGGAACATATTCAGAGCTAAATGAGTTGCTAGAGGTTAATTGCATAGCACCTTCAGGGGCATGGGAAGGGGATCTTTCTTCCTGAAAATATCAAACCAGACTGGAAAAGAGAGCTGCTAGGCCTGCTGTGTGCTGCTGGGTGCACAGCCAGAGAGGGGGAAGCATCCACCCTGACAAGTAGCCATCACCACTGAGATGAGGGTCTGAGTGGGCAATCTGAACTACACCAGGGCAAAAATGAAAGGAGGGCTGAACCTCCTTATTTTAGCACCTTCAGCCTGGAGGACAGTCACATCCCTGGGGATGGGCAGTGGAGGGTTTGTCTGGCTGTTGTGTCGTGCACCCAAATATGCACCAAAAACTGTCTGGGGACTCAGTGTATGAGAGCAGCCGTCCCTCAGGCTGTCTGTCTCCCCTTCCCTTTCCCCCACCCCCAAGGAGCTGACCTTTCTTGCCAGGACCCTTGACCCCAGCTTGGGTGATGCTCTGGAATGGATCAGGGGGAATTGGTTCTTTGCTGTTCTCTATCCTTGGACACGAAGCTGACCGTTCAGACTCAGCTAAGCCTCACAGCTCACACTGCTTTTAAAGCCAGGGAGCAGCCTTCAGCTCGGAATGCCTCCATGAGGTTTGGCCTCTTTCACCATGTGTTTAATTATGTGCTAAAGCAGAGAGACACATCACTGCTCCCAGGGAGCCTCCAAGTCATACTGGGGATGGTGAGGTCCCACTGTCTCCCTCTGGAGAACTGAGAAGTACTTGGAGGATTTGGTATTTGCATTTGCAGTCGTGCCAGCTCAGCCGGACATATGGGGAGGTAGCTCATGAGCAGCACCGTAGGAGTTGACTCTGTCCATAACCATACCTGCATCTCCTTTTATTTTGTTGCCAGTTCTCAGGATCTCCATCTCCATCCTCTGAAGCCATTAGTGTGAGCAGCTTCATGCTTCCCTCTAGTGGTCCCAGCTCCCCCTCCAGAATCACTGCTGTCTCCGACATTTCTCAATTCCACTGCACACCGTGAGCATCTCCCTGTCCCACCCATGTCCCCAGTGCTCTGGTCAGATCAGTTGTGCGAGCAGAGATACTATGGAGTAGGCTGGTCTTGGGGATGAGTCATAGCATGGCTGCTTGGGAAGGAATAGCCCAGCTTGATGCTGGTCCTCAGCTGTGAATACAGGAACTGTGAAACACCATGATTTGTGCATGGGTCTTTCATCACCTTGCAGGGGTCTCATGCCTCTGGGGTGTTTGAAAGTCCTTGTCCCTTAGCAAGATGCCACAGGCTTTGCTACAGAAAAAAATCTTGAGGTTTGGTGTTTAAATTTTTTCATCTCTCAGGGGAATTTTTTCCTCCTTCTTTCCTGAAAGATTTTGCAGTCTGTTCCAAAATGCTGTCTCAGCTTATTTTCTGTACCTGGTCCTCAAATTCTGCCTTCTGACTGGAGATTGACCCAGGAAGGTTCCTGTTTTCCTGTTTAAGGATTGCCCAGTTGAGCCAATTCTCTCAAGTCAAAACCTTGACTGGGCAAATCCAGCTTTTTTAAGTTAAGAGTGTTACTGTTACATGCTGTCTGGGATGGTGAGCTCAGGGCTTTGCTGGCACATTAAGCACTGAGTTAAAGAAACCTCCCTATCATCTAGAGAGCTGTTAGCTTCATTGCCAGGATGCACTGAAGATACGTGGAATGGACCCTACTGTGGAGGGATGTATCCAGTTTTAGAGGTAAAAAGTGATAAAATGAGAACAGGTCAGACTGCTGCTCCAAAAAATCACATCACTGGGCTTAGAAATCACTGGAATGAGAAAGAAACTCATGTCTCAGTCAGACTGATGACTTTGTTGTCCACACCAACAATATGATCTCACCAGCCACCTCCACGGAGGAACTTAAACCTATTCCTGCAGGTGTAGTGCAAGGAAAACAGCCTGACAGCTCCTGAGTGCACAGCCGGGGAGCACCAGATCGGGTTTAGCATCACAATATGCACTTACAAGTGCATAGGGAGGGTACCAACCAAATTCTGACCCTCCCTTCCAATAGGCCAGTGGACCTTTTACTGGATTGTCTCAGTAAACAAAGCAATCCAAGCAAAATAGGAAAAGTTTCTGGCACAGAGTTTTTTCTTCTTTAGCCTCACAGATGCTGTCCAGTCCAGCCCAGCTGCACAGCCAGGTTGAGGCAACTGGTGGCCGCTCCTGTGCCACTTGGCTCTTGCAGGGCTCACTTTGCACAGGAACAGAGATAAGGTCAAATAAAAACAGCCACACATCCCAAACTCCTGTGCGTGTCACAAGATAATTTTAGTACAGAAGTTGTCTTCTGCACTTACATCCCTCTAAGGACTTGGGCCCTGGTAGATACCGTTCATTTCTCCATCACCATCATGATAAAAAGCAAGTGAGAAAATGTGGCTCTAGGCCTGGGAAGTTTTTAGCAAGGCCGATCACGCTTGATAATTAACATTGAGAGCACTAAGCTCATCCACTTCTCTTCATCTCAGCATTGTCCTTGTCTTGCTACATTACTTTTTGGCAGTAGCCCAGCCAGCACATGAGAGATATTGAACTGACCTTACAGAAGGCAATAAAGCACACACAGAGCATCAACACCCATCTCGAACCAACAGACCCACAGAAGTCAGCCAAAAGACTCTTGTCAACTTTGTTGACCTCCATATCTATGCAGAGCCCTGAATGAGAAAGCTTGCCAGAGGAGGAGCAGGGCAGACCCCTGGGCAGGACTGCAGTCATTGTTTGATGTTGGCTCTTTCGATGGAACGCAAATTCTTGGGTGTTTTTGATGTCTTGTCTGTGCTTGTGAACCTGTAAGATGACAATGTACATTGCATTATCTCCAGCCTTGGCTTTCTGTCTCTGTATGAAGAGACCTCCATATTTACATCCACTATTCAACTAATCAACTATTCAACACAGTTAAGTGAAATGCTTTGGGTACCATGAATTTCCTCAGCATGAGAAGCAACTGTGTTCACAAGCCTGATGGGTTTTTATTTTAAAAGAAATGAGCAAAGTAAGAAGAAATAACAACCAAAGCCCTAAAGAAAACAGCAGCAATGTTTGCACAGGAAAGTATTGCATGTGCATGGCTCAGCTATACCTGTAGCAGCTGCCAAAATAGACTCTGGGATGGCCAGGACAGGAAGCATGGCCACAGTAATGCTCCTGAGCCACACAGTGGAAAGAAGCAGGATGCACAGAGTGATGGTCTGACAAACCCTAAAGCGTCAGCTCTGTCACACTCCATGTGACTGCATGTTGGCTAGCATCATTGGTCAAAACATTACCAAGTGGTAATTACCAACTACTCTGTTCTCCAATGCTGGACATCTTCTGCAGCAGGAGTATTCACTTTGAACTCGTTCCAGTCTAGCAGACGTTAATGGGATGGCGTGCCTCAGCCAAGCCCTCTTGCAGATGGATAGTCTCCTCCGATGCCTGTCATATCAGTAGCTGTTTCCATGTAATCTGCTCCTTGGAGTGCAGGATTGTGTCTGACCAATCAGACCTGCTGCCACTCCGCTTGGCTCGCTCTTTGCTGGCCTTCTCTCATTCATGCCGCACCATACACTTAAAACCAATCGTCTCTCCCCTGCCTTCAGGTTTGTAATCTCTTGGGATTCAAATTGCTTTCCTAACTCTCAGTGGACTTGGATATGTCCTTTCGTTCTTGTCTTTGCCATCTCACTTCACCGCTTTGTTTTGCATCACTTTCACTTCACCATGGAGGAACCAAACTTAGCCTGCTGCTAGCTCGCAGGTGCTTGAAGAATGAGGAACCAGAATACTTGAGTCTTAATTTGTTTTCCCATACGATTCCAGAACACAAATCCCATCCTGCATGCTGACAGAGGTCCATCTGGCCAGTGGAAGAGCTCGCTCTTTCTGCACCAACAAGTGGTTTTCGTGTTACTTGACAGTCAAGACTTCAGTCAGCCAAGTAGGCATGATCCTTCTCTAAGTGGTACCCAGCTTTAAGGTCATGTCAGGTCAGCTGCTAACTTACTTTGGAAAGATACAAATGCATCTTCTCCTTTCATGGACCACCACACCATGATGTAGGCTGTGGTGGCTGAGTGAGGCCAACATGAGCTGAGGCTGAGTCAAAATGGGTTTCAATCAGGTAGCCCTCTTCATGTTGTGCAAAGAAAAGGAACCAGAATTATTTTGGCAGCACGTGTGCTCCCTAAAGACTGTTTCAAAGAGGAGAAACCAGAGCCCAGGCTGCATCTGGGGACAGATCAGCCACAGCTGGTTGAGACAGATGCTGTCAGGTCAACCTGGAATAGGGCAGAGGTGGATCTGGCATGTGAAGGCTTTGCAGGAATGCAAGATTGACAACTTGTTGCCCAGTTCTTAAGTGCAAACTGGTATGGAGACTCTGACCTGACATGTGACTCTTCACTGATGCTGGTGATAGTCAGGACATGTTCTGCCCTGGAAACACAGAACAGATGAAAAGATAGGTGTTCAAACCCCACCATGATAAATTGACAGCCAGGAGGTGACACACCTGCCCAGGACATCCTCTCCTACATATCCCCTGCATTCCCCAGTGCAGTTCCTGAGATGTCGGAGACAGTGCTCTGACAACCTGGTGTCAGTGTTAAAGAGGGATCATTGTTACGCGATGCTCAGAGCAGACTGAACATCCCTGTGACACCAACAGAGCTTTTCCAAGTGTCTGGCTCAGCACGCAGTTTGTCTGGTGTCATATCTGGAAGCATCTGATCTGTGTGTCTAATGAGTTGGTGATTACTGGTCCAGATGGTAGAGGTCAGATCTGGGTCAGGACCCTACCGGAGTCGCTCGTGTGAGCAGTACTTAATGCAATCACTTGACAGGGGCCAAGGAAATTTGCATCTGCTGGGCTCGTGCGCTGCAGGTTACGCTGTAAATAACTGTGAGCATTTGGGAACATGGGAGCAGTCAAATTCCTGCCTGCAGACAGGACATGTCTCCAGTGCTAACCCCCAACCATGTGTTATTCCCCTTGCAGCCTGGAGCAGCCCTTAGCTCCTTGACCAGAGAAGCACTTTCCACTAGCACAGCTCGGTATGGCCAGGTCCCTCAGGGAGTCCATTGGCTCCTCTGCCTTGTGTCAGGGACATTAGCTGTAAAATTACTCCTAGTGTAACTATCCGGTGGCTCCAGTAGCAGCTTTGGCCTCCAGTTGTGTCTCCTGAAAACAGGTCCCCCCTGCCAAGTTGAGAAGATAACATCCATGCAATGAGGAAACCAGGTCCTGACTGTCCATCTCACTATGGAAACAGAGATGATGCTTATGGTTTATGAGTACACTTGCTGTTCCTGACATCATTTCTGAGAATGGATCCCTGGTGTGAAGAACCCTAGAACTCTATCTCCTGCTGGTGTGCCTCCTCCATCACACCTGGGAGAGAGGAGAGGACCTGGGCAAAGACCTTGCTCTGGGACAGCTCCTGGTAGTGTCCTTTTTGGCCAGGAAATTGGAACAAAACCCCACCGGCCAGAAGGTACGCTCTCCCTGAAGATCTTCCCTTGGGTTTTCTGTCTCTCCTGTCCCCCCCCCCCCTCCGATTCACAAAAAGCACCAGAGATTTTATTTTTCACTTCAGACAAAGACTAATATACCCTGTACCCTCAGACTGAGTTCTTCTGTGAGAAGAAGACCTGTAGCAACCTTTAGCCGTGCATCAGGCTCAAGTAATTCACTTGTTAAATGATCTGGCTCCTTCCTTACATATTTTGATCCTTTAGAAAAAAGTCAGTGCCCTACAAATTATTGTCATTGGCCAATATAAAGGTATTTTGGGAGCCTCAGTACTGCTTTTGTATCTGAAAAAGGAAAGAGCCAAGATGCTATTGCCAGTTACAAATATAAAACCAAATACAGGCTGTGTGAGCAAGAGCAGATATGGATTGCTAAACCTCACTGAAAACATGGAAAGACACTATCAAATCCTCCAAGTACCACATTGTTTCAAAGATTTTGAGGCCAGGAGACACCAATGAAGTTTTTGGGTAACCCATACTTAGAATATCCTCCCGGGACTCTCTTGCTGAACCCAGTCATTGCTTTTGACTTAAGAAAGTCTTCAGGAAAACAACCCTGTTTTTATCTTTTATTATTATTATTATTATTATTATTATTATTATTATTATTATTATTATTATTTCATGGATCAATTCACTGCAACTTTACTGGCAAAAAATAGCTCTTGCTCATGTGTAAGATGTGTATGCTATTGTCCTATTATAAAGCCATTGTCATGTTGTTATTGTTATATTGTCATTTCATAAAATGACTGAAAACATGAAGGTTTTATGGGAAATGCCTAATCTTGGATACTTGGGATTATTAACTGAAAAGGACTTGCAGCACCATTTTATGTTATTTTTATTTATTCAGCCACCCAGACCTTTCTTCTCTAAGCTCACAATAGCAGATATCATTTCACAGCATTATCACAGCTGAGAACATCAGTGCTTACACAGACACTGCTTTTGTACCATGTGTCTATTTGTTTCACATTTATTTAGGCCAAGACAAAAAATTCTGTGTTCCCAGTCCTTCCTGGTAGAGCAGAGGGTCACACCAGGTGTCCACTGGCCCCCTTCGCCAGACTCCTCACCAGTGAGAAACCTGGAGGGATGTAGGAACAAAACCAGTTTGTCCTTGTTGAAGGGGGACAAATGTGAAACACAGCAGGAACTGAGAAGAAAGGTCTGGGGTGGAGAACAATGGTCTGATAGCAGTTCTGCAGAAAAAAACCTGTCTTGATTGGGGTGACCAGCTCGCTGGCAAGAAGGTGACCAGCATAATGAGATGTGCAAACATTGCCTGCAGGCACCTCCGATGAGGCTCAGAACCTCTGCTTCAAGAAAGACGAGAAGCAGTTGGAGAGCACCCAGAGGACAAGAAGAATGATCAGAGGCCTGGAAACACATCCTCCAAAGAAAGCTAGGAAGAGGTGGCATGTTTAGCTTAGAGAATGGAAGGCACAGTATTGGTCTGCAAGGATGTAAAGGAATGATACAGTAATCTGTTCTCCAAGTCTGGGGTGGATAAAGCAGGAAGAAAGGAACTTAAACTGAACAAGACAGATTCGCACTAGCACCTGGGAAGCCCATCTAGGAGGATGGGTAATGAAGCACTGGTACAGATTGCCTGAGGAAGATGTGGCATTTCCATCACTGGGAGTCTTAGAAGTTAAGGAAACCCCTCTCAGGGATATCAGAAGCATTCCTCCTGCACTGGTAACTATTTGTCACATTTGTCTGCCCCAGAGTGAATCTGCTGCCTTCCCACAGAGGTGCACCAGGAGCAGGACCTGGCTGAGGTACCATCCACCAGCCAGAACAGGGAGTGCTGGGGAAGGGAAGAGCACAATGTCCCTCCTTTGCTCACTGGCCAGTAAGCCAAGAGAAATAAAATGGAATAAGCACAAGAATGGAGATAGTCTGTGAGTAGAAATACTGAGAAGAAAATCCACGTAATAAAAGATGGCAAAAAGATTCCCTGCCTCCAGCCTGGGGAAAACAAGAGCACATCATTGGAGCTTGGCTTTGTGCTGTTTGCACCTCCTGCAAATGGGCAGATATAGCACGGGCAGATCCCTCCTTGCAGTCCTGCTTCCCTCACAGGCAGTAGACACAAGCCCACCACTTTGCTGTCCTAGATAACTCTTCCAGGAACATCAGCCCAAAAATGACCAAGTGCCCATGGTGTGTAGTTTTTTTCCTGTAGCAAAAGATGGAAGTGGATTTCCCGCAGCCCATTCCTGTCACAAAAATGCCCGGAACGTTCAGCTATTTGCAAGGACACACAATAAAATGGTCCTAACTCACTGCAGCCTGGAGATTACAAAAGGGCCAGATTCCTCCCTCTTTCCCAAGCACCTGAGTGGGTTGACTGCAATGGCAGATCGGGAGGGAGTCTCGGAAGCCCTTCAAAGGAGCAAGGCACTGCAGTCGCCAGCCTGGGTTTGTGGGAATCCCAGGATGCCCTCTAGTGGCCTTGCTCCCAAAATGTCCCTCCAGCTCCGGGAACGAAGCCGCAGAGTGGGTTGGGCGAAGAGGGATGATTTCCCAGAGCTGTTGAGGACACGCAGCTGGGGCTGAAGTTAACGGGAGGTGCATCTGCTTAGCTCTGCTTAAAATCAGACCCAGCACACTTCCCCTTCCTTCACAAGGGGACTCAATGCCACTTGTGTTTGCACGGTTTATTGTGTTTGGTACCCAGCTGGGCTTCTTCTTCCTCCTCATCCTCTCATCTCCCGTGGTGGTTTGGCTGTGGTGGCTCCGGGGAGCTTCAATTAGCTGTGGCCAAGAGGGGTCTTGGAGGGCTGGGAGCAATGAGGGGACCATCTGCAGCAGCAGGAAAAAGGAATTATTTTGCAGCCTAGGCAACCTTTCATCTCCCTCCTGGCATTTATTGAAGTTTGACTCAAGTTAGACATCTTTCCACTGCAGGAGACTGCTGCCATCTCACAGCCACTCCCCCCCACCACCACTCGCCAGTGATGTAACTGTGTAATTCAAAAGCAGCTGCACTCAGACTAAAGGACAATTATCTAATAGCGAGATTACAATTAATTCTGCTAAAGGGAAACAATTACCCTTTCGGATCTAAATGGACTATAAAAAGGCAAAGCATTTACAGACGGAGGGAGAGGGCACACACTTCCCGAGGGCTACTCTGTGCTGCATGACCTGGTAGCATCTGTGGGCTGAATGTGTTGGGCCGAACACCCCTGCCCTGCAGACATGTGGGGCGGGAAATTACCTCCTTTGCAGATGGGCTTTCCCAGCCCATTGACTCACAGCCTGCTGTGGCTCCGTGCACTCCAGCCCCAGACAGACACCTCTGCCTTCCCAACACGGGTACCCAGAGCAGCCCCTCCGCTGGTGCCCACACAACCGTAACCTCTGCACAGTCAAATGTGTCCCTGTCCCCATGACACCTGCTGCGGAGAGGTGGACGAGCATCACTGGACACGATGCAACAGTGCCCTGGGAGGAAGGGGTTAAATGATACAATTTTCCTTTTCACTGCAAATAGATTTTGCTCTGCTCTGCCTGCAATACTGTTTATCAGCAATTGCAGGCTTTAAAATCCGTACTTTACAAGTGCAGCATAACCTGCCAGTTATAATTGGTTGAATTATACCTCATCCCTGATGCAACTCTTGATGACTCTCCACCTCAGCCAGAAAACTGATAGGAGACAAGTTTATAGCTCTCTTGGAAAACACAATTATAAATTGCATCCCCACCACAAGACCTGGAAAAGGTTAACTGTTTCACTGCAGCTCTCAAGGCAAGTAGGTTTCACTGCCATTTCTTTCTCCAAGTAGGAAGGAAAAAGAGAAGAAAGAAATCACTGCCAGAGAGATTCAGAGAGATCTGGTAAAAATAATGGATAGGAAAAGAGGGATGTACTGGCCTGGTTCCTATTTACACCAGGGCTCTCTATGTATTTCCAACACACAGGAATGGGTCCAAGTGTCTATAGGCAGCAGAACTGCACATCAAGGAAAAGTATAGGAGGTCCACTATGTTCGGCCATCTAGTGCTCTTGGAGCCTTGCATGGGCCAGGTTATGCCAGCCCTGCTGAAACCACTCTGGTCCCAAATCCTTCACTGGGATGGGTGGCCTGTTCAGAGATGGTCTTTATATTATCCCCCTTCAGCTCTACAGAGCTGGAATTGGGAAGCAAATATCTCCAGGACTGAATTTGCAGTGCAGACAGAGCCCACAACCAGAACAACTCAGAGGGTGCAGAATCTCCTATGGCCCAAAAGACCATGGGCCTTGGGGTAACGTGATGAGGACCAGATGTGGTGAATTAACCATAGCATACCAGCCCAGCACAGATAAATCACTTCTCAGAGGACCTGGGTCCCAGTGCTTACAGGCACTTCTTCACAACTGTACGAGGTGTCTCAGAGTCTTTCACTCTGCTGCCCAGGGCTTGTCTCTGAGGTGCAGCAGGACCAGCTAACAGCAGACCTGCTTCTGCAGTGCTTAACACAAAGGCATCCTGCTCTGCACTTGAACTGTGCTCAGCCAATGTAATGGGTTAAGTCCTGCACCAAGGTCAGGCCAAGACTATCACTAATCCTTGCATCCCCAAGGACTGCCCGGATTTTGTGCTGCTTCTCTTGAGCAATATAACAGGGAACAGAGGGTACAAACCCCACGCAGCTACAGCCAGATACTGTCAGGTATTCAGCCAGAGGCATTTCAAAACTGCCTCTCTTGCCTTCAAGGATGGGATTAGCTCCCTTTCAAAAATAGAGATGAAAGGAATCTGTCTTGACCTCACTTGAGTAATTTGAAACAGGTCTAGAAGCAGGTGCCTGTCCTGGTCACCTCCTCTGCTGCAGGAAGCATAGCTCTTCTGCAGAAGACCACTACAAAAATCCCAACAAATGCACTGGGTGTCCCAGTAAATAAGTGGGATCTTTAATAAAGCACTTCAAGAACAAATCTGGTTTGTGCTGTGGGGTGTATGGGCCCACCTCAGCCAGAAATCTTTCCTATGACACCATTCAGAGTTTGCTCTGCAAATGGCCCATAATTAAGCCCAGGATGGAGCTACCCTTGCAGCCTGGGAAATGCTACATCCTTCTCCTACTAATCCCCAAATATGTTTCATTGAGGCTCCTTTGGCACTTGCAAAACCTCAGTGAATCCAAGCAGCTTGAGAGCAAGGCTCTGGAAAGCCTTCTGCCGGTCCTGCCTCTGATGGTCTCTATCAGCGTGTCACATAAAACTTTCCGAAGGTATGAGCTGATGGCCAAGTCCAGCGCACACAGAGCAGCTCCCAGCACACAGGGAGGGCTGCCCTGATGGCACTGACAGACCAGAGGCCGTGGAGACTCACCTGGTGTGGCTGTGCATGTAGGGTTTCTGTATGGGCTGGGTCACTGGCCAAAGCAACTGGATTGGTGTTCCTGGGGGCATCCTCAGGAGAAGATATGGCCAAGTATATCCATACCCTAAAATTACTTTCCAGCACTGTCCGCCTCCAACACAGCCTCTTCCAGCCATTGCCACAACTCCCTCTTTCCTTCTGACCTGCAGCAAGGATCTGTACTCACACAGAGGACATACAGTACAGCATCTTGCTCTGTCTGTTTCCCACCAAGGTGTTTGCACAGGGATAGTTCAAACGTCTTGCTCATTCCAGAGTTTTTGCCTTGGAGCTTTTATCAGGAAAAATTGCATTTAGTTTTCATCCCAGGGAGGAAAAACTTCAGGGATTTTCCTGAGCCTCTCTAGCCCCGACTCCTCCAGAACATGGTCCTGCCAGGTAGGGATGGGATGAGTCAGCGGGAGTCTAGAGGTCACCCGTCTGGGCCATGCAGCCTTGTGGCATGGCCCATCCTCCTTGCACCTTCTTCCCTCTCCTCTCAGCTCTTGCTGACTCAGGGCACAGAAGCAGCTTGGACCCAATCAACCCCTGTCTCCTCTTTTCAAGTCCTCTGAAATATGGGCCCAGAAATATTTACAGTCTCTCTGTCTGTCCCTGACCTTCAGCTTTTATTTGCGTACGTAAATTTTGTTCTATTCCAGAGCTACAAGTTTCATATCAGGGCAGTTCAATCTTTATGAGGATAAAGTGTTTGCAGTGCTCTTAAGCTGCTTAACGTAAGCATGTGTGTGAAAGATTAACAGCTTTATAAGTCGGAGCAGTTAAGTGACAATATAAAGAGAAAGGAAAGGGGAAAACATCATCAATCTAAAGCAGCACTAGGAATATTTGAGATGAATTACTGAAGGGAGCTGGCTGCCAAGCCCAGCGGTGCCTCGGTAGGATGCGTCAATGACCAGTGCAGGAACCCTCTCAGGGGGAAGGTAGAGACGGAGCAGCTTGAAAGGATCATCTTCTCTACAACTCTCAAACTTAGAAGAGAAAGAAAATGCTAATTATCCCCTGATATTTATGACCGTCATTTGGTGTTCTGTTCAAAGCAGACATCTGAGTGGAGGAAGGAAGAGGCAGACTCTTAGCACAGCTAAATATGCGCTTCTTCAAGTCACTGTCAAGCCCTCAGAGATCAAAACCATCCCAGAGCCTGTGGGTGCACCACAGGGCTCAGTACCGGGCTCTCTCCCATAGAAAGCATCTGCCAGGGAGACTTTCCCTTCGAGCTGCTGAGGCTGAGGAAAAGTTTGCAGGTGGTTATAGCAGGTCTGATGGACACAGAAACCATCTCATCAAAGACCTAATGCTCTCCCCAAGGTATGAAATGGCAAAACAGTAGTAAGAAATGTCAGAAGACAAACTAGACATCACAGAGTTGGGTTTTTTTATTTGACTGTCAGATGCTGCACTTGCATAAAGCTCTGAAAATCCCTGTCAAGATATCAGTTGCAAAGCACAGGGTCATGCAAGGACAAAGACTTGTTATGACCCCTGGAAAACCAGCTAATGTCTGTGTCCTTGATTTTACTTACATGCAGTTAAGGGATAATTCTGCCTGTCTTCCAAGACAGGTGGCTGCTTTATTAATGAATGGTTGCAAAATGTTCTGAGATCCTCTGATGAGGCATCTCTGGAAGAGCAAAATATGATGATGCCAATGGAAATTGGCTGTTTGGCTCTAGATTTTAATTGCATACAAAAAGAGAGCCACACATCAGAGCTTAGCCCGTGAAACAGGAAACATGAGGCATCAGGAGAAACAGAGAACGGCACTGGACGTCAGCGAACAAATGCTGGAGCTGTTCTTTGCCAAAATCAGACATGATGACTTTGTCAGTAAGAGAAGGTTTCATCGAGGGTGCACTGGAAGAGCTCCTAGATCACCACCTGTGAGTAGATTCACCAGGAGATTATTCACTGTTTGTTGGACTATGGATTACAAGATGAAGGAATGTACCTGCTGGATGGGTGACATTCACTGCCCATTTTGTCAGGGAATTTTTTCCCCTTGTTAGACCCTGGTAGGAGCCCTGGCCCTCCTGGACCTTGCCCTGGTACCCGGGGCTTTCACTAAGCATCTGATCTTCTCCAAATGTGTTGTGCACGAGTTGTTCCTGCCTTTCTGTGATCATCCATCCAAATTATCTAGAGGCTAGTGACAGGCATCTGCTGCCTGGAAAGTTGGGCTTGAATAATAACATCCTCTGAAGCACCATTATTAGCGTTGGGGAATGTTTGCGGATGGAGTATATCTCTCTTGGAAAATGCCTATTCATCAAAGCAGAATTTTTCCTCCAGGGAAGTGCTGCTTTTGACAAACTTCGGCATTGGATAAAAAGATTGAACCAAAGTATTTCAGTGAGGTCAGAGGACTTCAGGGTTGCTGGTATTTCCTTTTATGATGAAGCACAGAAGGGCCCAAACAACTAGATTACATCAAAATAGAGCATTTCATTTATCCTGATGTGGGACCTTTTCCTGTGTTTATGTTTTCTTTTCAATTCAGACCAAAAGAAATCCATGCCAGTGGAATAGGAAACTTGACTTCAAAGCAAATCCTGGTCAGATGGCTGAAGAAATGCCCCAGGTTTACAGTGACTGTTAACAGGGGTCTGCAGCGATGACAGAGATCATCAGGACAGAGGGGTGGAGTTGGAGGTTAACAAGCTTCACAAATGTATTTCAGTGCTTGGTGTGCTCCTCTGTTCCCTAAATGAAGTCCAGGCTGTTCCCCAGGGAGAATAAAAGCCCCACTCTTTGCAATCAAGGGAAGTCTGCGCTATGCAAACAATAAAGATAACCAGGAAAGATAACTTTGTAGGCTGTTGTTTTTACATCTTGGCACGAATATAAATAAGCCCAAACAGTTGCCTTAGAGATGGGAGAAGCCTGTGGATGGGACTGGAAATCAATGTGCCATGCAGCGAGCACCGGGCCCCAGTCAGCTCCCCACCATGCAGACAGAAATCTATCCGTCCATCCACCTTGAGTGTTCATTTATTTCTAAGGCAACTGTCACCATGGTGCCAAGGCATGTGCCTATCTCAATTTCAGGCTAGTTACTCTAGCTTTGTGGCCGTGTGACTGACAACCAAATTTGGTGAAATATATTGCAGGAAAAAAAAATTATCCAGGGTCTATACTTGAGCCAATGGGAGATTTTCACTTAAAGGTTTGTTCTCCTTCTCATCCCAGAAAAGACAGTTTTTTGAAAACGAAGCTTTCTTTAGGAAAATGCATTGGTTTCAGTGACACCTGTAGGGATAAGGAGGAAGGCCATACAACCATTCACATCCAAACCCTCCTGATGCAGGTCACTTGGGCCATCTCACTTTTCTTCCTGATTTGTTCCAGATCTGAAATAGAAGAGACTTCGAAACTTTTTTTACAGGAGTGAATCCTCCTTTTCAGACAACTCTCACAAACCTGGGAACAACCCAGTTCTCTAAGCTATGCTAACATATCTTTGATAGCTAACTCCATGAGAAAGGCAACCTGAAGCTTCCAACTTCTGAGTACTTGACTTTGCAATATTAATGATGTTCATTCAATAACGTTTCCCTTTCCCCTCCAAGTATGCACTCTGCTTCCTTCTGAGCCTCCCTTTCACTGCATATAAAAAGCACAGAGAGCATGCTACCTGTATGTCAAAGCAAAGATCAAGAGGTGACAATCTTGACCTTAATGTTGCTGAATATATATTTGATGCTAAGGTCAGAGTAAATATTTCAGAGTAGAGCACTCTGCAATACATCCAGCCCACGTAACTCAAGCTACCCTGGCTGACATGAATCTAGGCAAATCCTTGCTAAAATAAGATGCAAATTTTTAACATCTCAAGAGTAATTAACTACTGAAATAACTTCCCAGGCAATGAATTAGACATGGATTACCTGAAGGATCATGGGATTCTCCAGCTGTTTTTTCACATTTAGGCAAACAGGAGCCAGAATTGAAACAAACCATGTATTTCAAACTTTGTCATAGCACTTAGAAGAGCATTGGCCAACCGCGTATTTCAGCAAGCGCACACACAGACCGAGGTACCTTCTGCTCTGAACAGGCCACTCTGTGGGAGCCTCATTGAACAGCCAGAGCCCCCACTGATGCTGAGCACAGCGGAGCTGGCCATATACTTACACAGGGTTTGAAATACAGTCAGATCAGGTCCACAGGCAGCTTTCTCCCAGGGAGAACCATCAAATCCTGGACTTGTAAGAGGATGGCTAAGAATCATTTATTCAGCTATTGTTATTTATAAATTAAGATGCAACTTCTATGCACCTAGGACTTGCTATGCTAAATGAAATTCCAGTTTTGGTTTCCAGGGTTCTGCCATGACAGAGTAACACTGATTTATATAAAACCTCACATCTTTCTGGGACATTTTCTATGTGGTCTAGTCCCCTTTTGCTCTTTTTTATTTCTTGCCTTTACTCTTAGCCTGCTTAGAGGTAGGAAGAGGATCCCACCTTTTCAAATTATCAATATGAGCCTATCTCTAGGGTGTACTTGTTCTAATAGTATCGTAATAAGTGTAAAACTAAGAATAGCTCTTCTATAGTACAATCGACACAATCCATTGCAAGGAAATTCATTCAGACATTAATATCAACTGTAGACCAGTTTATCTGGTGTTCTGCATTGTACATGTCACTGAATTTTGAAGAAGAGAGAAATTATCATTGAGTTATTTACGTAATATGTGCTTCTCAAAGATTACCTAAGGGTCTGGTAACTGGCTTTGCCCAGATCCTGCTCATTCTCCACCAGCAGGAATACAGGAAAGTCCAGAAACTTGCACAAATTTTGTGATATCATCAAAAAGGGTGTGATTTTTCCCAAAATGAGGTACCTCTGTTCCTTGGAATGGGACATAGGCTCTGACAGGTGCCTTGCACCTGCCTAGGATTTTCCTGTGCTCAGCATGCTGCAGTAAAACCAGTGGTACTTGGCATTAGATTTGCAAAGTTGCTGCTGGCTGGCATCAATCCCAGACCACGCAGCTCTGCAGGGGAGCATCCTCTGCTCCGCTCCCTCTTGGGTGCCCCTGTCCTGGCTGTCACCAAGAAGGCTGAGGCCACAGGCAAGATGCTGGAGGGCAGGGAGGACAGGTATGGGAAGGACTTGTCCTCGTGACAGGGCGACCAGCCCTGCACCCCAGCACGCAGTGTCCTCCTGCACTTCCTTCTCCCCAGCAGTTTAAAAGGGCCGTGAAATAAACAGCAGTGATAGTGCCCAGGAGCAAAGTGCTGATGGGATTTTCCCAAACATTCCCCAGGCATATTTCAAAAGAGCCTGCTACAATATCCTTCCCTGTAGGATCTGATAGTCTGGGCATGATGTCCTTGGGCACTGAGGTGCTGTGTGGGAAGGATGCTTGTACAGCTGGGGAAAGAACCAGCCTTCCCAAACTGCCCTCCCCACCATAGACACCTTCCTCCACCTGTTCATGCACTCCAACCCACGCACACAGATGCAGCACACTTATCTGTGCGCACGGGGACATTCATTTAACGTTAGAGGTCAGCTCTTTTTCAGTCATCCTTCTTCTGTTGCCTTGCTGGGATCAGGATTTTATCCAAGCTGACCTGGGAACTCTGCTTTTCCTTTGGGTGATACTCTTTGTGGGGGGCTGGTAGCAAGAGCTCCTGGGCTGTGTAGCCAGGGCACTGCACTACCCTTTGGCAGGGACTAGGTCATGATTTATGAGGTTGATTGTTCCCACAGCTGTGGATATATCCTGACATTTCTTCCTATCTCTGTTCCTGGTGTTGCAGACAGACTTTTCGTGATTTCTGTATTCTGCCTCAAGCAAAGGCACTCTTGGGAGTCACAGGACTCAGCTGCCTGGGGCATGCAGCTGTGCCCAGGGCATCTCAGCAAGTTCATTTCTCCCTGGACCCAGCATTCCCAGCGTGGTGATGGCAATATGTTTGCCACCAGTACACACTCACATTTTAGGTTTTAAAGGAAGTTTGCCCCTCATGGGCTTTGTCTCTGTCTCGTTATTGCTGAGAGCTCCTCCAGGATCTCATCTCTCCTGGAGGTGAGATGGGCTTTGCTAAGGTTATGCTTTCCAAAGAATGCATGGAAAATACCTGGGAGTTTAGCTCTTACAGAGGAGTAGCTGAGGAAGGCTTCACTTGTCTGCCCTCCCACCCCTGCTTGACCTGTGATGCTGCCGATGTGCCCAGTGCCAACAGCAGCCCTCTGCTCACAAGGCCAGCGTTTATTCTTGCTGCAATCTGCCTTCAGACAGAGATGCTCATGAGGAGCAGCTCCCTGCTGGCAGCAGCTGTGCCTCTGTGTGTCTTTCTCTTCCAGAGGGGATTTCTTTCATTTTAAAAGATCTGAGACTTTTCTTGGGGTTTGCATTTGTTCACAGGTTGCCTCTGGGAGACACAGAAATAGGGGAAGCAGCAGAGAGGAGGGAATAGAAATGCTATGTGTCCTCTGCTCGCTCTGGGCTTCTCTGCAGGGGATGCTGGGGAGACTGAGCACACAGCATTTGGGCTACGGCTTGGCTGCAGCTGGTGGGACAGGGATCAGGGTACCTGGCAGAGGAAGGACTGCTGCACTCTGGGGTGTGCAGGGCAGTGATGATGCACAGGTCTGCGGTGCAGGGCACCTGAGCACACAGAGGTCCCTTGCAGGAGGCTGGGAGAAAGGCACTGGGGGGGGCCATGGGTTGTGGGCAATTGAGAGGAGATTGCATGGGGGGGGGGGGGTTTGTCCAGGAAAGGGGGGGGGGCTCTGGAGGGGGCATGAGGACTGTCTCAGCCTGGAGACAGGATAAAGGCAGTGATGTCTCCCTGTCTGTAGAGAAGTGGTGCTGCTGGCTGGAAATGCTGAGAGGGGAAGAGAGGGAAGAAAGGACGCAAAGTCAAGAGAGCGCTTGGCTGGTGGGGCAGAGGGACTCTTTTCTGCTCCAGGATTTGTGGCTCAGTTTTTCTGGCTCTGTCTAGCCCTGCTGAGGCCAGCAAATCACCCCCTGTTCCCCAGTCCCTCTTGCAGGAGCAGATGCTGCTGGGGTCCCCAGGCTGCCCAGCACAGTCCCGGACACAGGCTCTACTCCTGTAGAAGAAGCTGCCCTGCAGCTGGCATGGGGTTTGCTGGTTATCGGCTGGAGCCAGACACGGGAGGGAGCTCAGCAGATCTCTGGAGAGCTCATTATCGCCTCGGGTAGGACTGCCTTGGCCCCGCGGTGCCTGAAGCTGCCAGGGTGCCAGGGCCCCTTGCAGAGGGCTGCCTGCAGGGCTGCTCTGCAGCACGGAGCTCGCGCGGGTGGGGTTTCTTTTAAAGCTGTCATCAGGAGACTTATGAGTCAAGTGCAGTGTGTTATTGGTGCTGTGTGACTGGCTCCCCAGGAGCCTGCCTGCCCTCGAGGTGGCAAGCTGTTGCTCCTGCCCTTGGAGAGGAGCCAGCTCCACAGCATTACAATTTAATTAAATTACTCCAGCAGCTGCAAGGAAAGGAGGTTTAACGTGAGAGAGAAAGAAAAACAAGGGTTTGGCTGTTACCCTCTGGAAGGGGGAAGCATGCAGTGGGGGAGCTGTGAGGTTCTCCTGACTGCACCACGTATCGTACCACCGGGGCAGAACAAGGGGTCAGCATCTCAGAGGCTTCCCCAGCTTCCCCTGGGGCTGGGCGCACCATTGTGGGACCCTCACAGTCCTGTGCATGCCCAGGGCAAGGCTGTCAGGTGTTTCCCTCTGCCCACCCACAAGCCCTGTAGTTCAGCCCAACCCCTTGTCCAGGTCCAGCCTTACGGCTCACGTCTCCGTGGACACGGCACAGCTGGTACCACCATGCCAACAGGCACCACCAGCTGTCTTAAGGGGCTAAACTCCAGGAGCCCTATAGCCATAGAGAGCCAAAGAAATAGAGAAAAAAATTAAGAACTACACACCCACCACCTCCTTCCTTGCCTCTCTGGGGGATCCTCTATGGACTTCTCCTCCCTTTGTTCAGTACATCCCGTCCCCATGCTCCTCAGCTGACCCAGCCCTAAAACCAGACCCTTTGCCCCATGCCCTACCTCTCATTTCCCTTCTTCTAGTCCACTGCCCTTCTCCAAATCCCTCTGTGTTCTCCCTGAGTCTCCTAAATTGTTGAACATTTATATGTCAGTGCTATCACCTCCTGCTTGGAGATTTTTGCCCTTGCTGTCCTTTCCAAAGGAGCTCTCTCTGCATGTGCCCACCAAAACATCCAGGGGAGAAATGGAACATTGCTGCTCAGGACACAAGTGTTACAAGGAGAAGATCCCTGTATGATCCTTTACCCCTAGGTCAGCTGGAGCAAGCACTGAGTTGTCCAAATCAGCCTGGTGCTGGCACAGCTCCCAGGGACACTGGAGCTGTGTACTGAGCTGAAATCATCATACAGGCTTTAGCATCCTTAGGAAAGGCAGGCTTTTCTTGATAAGAAGGAAAATAAACAAGAAGAGCAAGGGTGATGTGGGAATGAAGATGGTCCAGATGCACTGAGATGGGATTTTATCACTCCAACAAGAAAGGGAAAATGAAGCAGAGAGTCTGAAGTGGGGAGCAGTGCTACTGCAAGACTGAATGAAATAGATCTAGTCTGGAAATCTGAGACTGGTGTTCACGCTTTTGTGGTAAGGCCTGGAAGCAGTGAGGCAGCCAGTCCCATTTCTTCTGAGGAGGTGCTCAGTTGCTTTCTGTGCGGTGGCATCCTGGCAGGATGCAATGTGGTCTGACTTCCCCAGCATCTCTGTGACCGCTTACGTGCTCTAACCTGAGAAACACTTCACATTTGCCCTGGCAGTTTCTCTTCCCTGTCATGGTATCTGTGCAGGGGTGATCTTTCAACATGTCCTGCCTCAGGGGCTACTTACTCTTTGTGCTGAGAGCTTTTCATGGTGGCATGTCTGGACTTCTCTTCCCAGGTTATCAGTGCTCCTTTGTCCTGCCAAGCACATTTCCCTCTTTCACTTCCAGAGCTGCTGTGATTGGGGATTGGACCTGCTCTGATCTGACTACATAGACACAGTCTCTCTGAGCGCAGTACCCTGTCCTGGGCCTTCTCCAACTCATCTTCACTTGGACAAGTCCATTGCTTGGTAACCTTTCCTGGAGGGACAAACACAGAGTTCCTGTATTAGCTAGACACACTGTTTCCTCAGGCTAAATTCTTCTGGAAATCCACAAGACTTTGAGGTTAGAAGCACATCAGTTAATTGGTGGTGGTGACAGTATCTCCTCATTCCTGATTTGGGTGAGGGAGCTGTGGAGGTGGTTGAGACACTTAGTGTTAGGGAGAGCAGCCCTCCCTTCTGCTCCCCATCTCTGCCATCCCATGGATTAGCCACTACCCCATTTTCAGGGTGGGTGCGCAGGAGCAGACATTTAAATCACCCATGGACTGAATCAGAGACCTCCAGATGTGGGTCAATGCTGTCTGAGCTCCACACAAAGAATGTCTTATGGGGGATGTGGGAAATAGGCATCCCCATAGAGAGTGCCATTCACTCATACCGTACACATGGCAGAGATGAAGCTTGTGCCTCTGCTAGATGGAAAGGACTGCAACTCTCCCTTCCTCTGAAAATCAGGCAGCAGAAATGGCAGGGGTTGCTGTCACCTCTCCCATATCATGACTGTGACAGACAAGAAGGGACCTGAAGGTGGCAGCCATTGGCTTTTGGAGGAGGCCAAGTCAGGAAGGGTATAGCAGCTTCACGTAAGGGGCTTCATGGTCTGCACAGGGAAGGTCCAGCAGATAATGGGCAGAGTCTATCAGCAAAGCATATTTAGTCCTGACCCATATCTGAGTTACCTACCAGCATGCAGACAGAGGTTGTGTGCTCCAGACACTCCTGTCACCCACAGAAATATTCATGATAAAGGCAGGCAGTAAAAGCCATGGATGGAAGAATAATTATCCAGGGGCAGGGAGGGAATAAAAAGGGAAAGGGCCTTCATGTAACATAAACATCATAAAAGGCCATAAAAGCAAAGCAAAGGGAAGTGTGAAGGAGACTAAAGGTTGGCAGCAAATGCACATAAACAGAGGGAGCCAGTCTGGAACGGTCTAGAAATAAGGAAGGTTATCGATGGACTGAAATCAAGAATAGATGAAGTTGAGATGAAAATGAGCAAGGATATAGGTTGATGGGACTAGATAACAGCATGGAGAGCTGCAAGCCAGAGCTATGGAGCTCGTGAAAACACCCTGGTGAGGGACATTTTCAGAAGGCTGAGTGGGACTAAGGAGGGGGAGAGCAAGGGGAGAGAGGAAGGCCAAACTCTGATGGCCAGCAGCAACCATGAGGTGGGGAGCTAGGCAGAGGTGGGGAGGGCAGGCTCAGGGCAGCCCTGCCTAAAATGTGCAAAAGAGAAGATGGAGCCTGCTAGGAGAGATTCAACAAGAGCAGGGCAGTGGGCAATCTGTGTTAGGACGTAGTTGGAGGCTGCCTGTTCCTGCCTGCACAGAACAGGTGAGACTGAGCCAGCATGAGCAAGGGCAGGAGGCTCCCAGGCTGAAGTGGAGCTGAGGTGTGCTGTCCTCTCCACACACTGGAGCCCATTTTGCTGTCCTCAGTGTCCCTCTCCCCCAGGAGTGGAAAGGCAGATGGTGAAACAGAGACCAAGAGGAGCCTCCAGGTGCTGATGACTGGAGCCACTGAGAGATGCTGCTCATGGAATGAGGGTGGAAGCATCCTCCAGCCGCTGCAAGTGCCAAACATTTCTCATTCCTCATGTGCTCTTATTAACACCTCCACATGCAACAGAGCTGCAAGCAAGGTCTTCCTGAGCTCTGCTAATTATTAAACATACTTCTGTTAAGCTTAACTAGACATGCTTGTCAGCTGCTGGCAGGAAGAGAATAGTGGGAGACACTTGTAAACACACTCTGATGACTAAGTGAAAACATTGCCAAGATTGCAACGCACTGGAGCCTGCTGCCTTCAGGTGTCGTTGTCTACTTTGTGTTTCAGCCTGGCAGTCAGGCTGGTCAGCATGGACTTCTCTGTTCCGAGATAAGGTTCAGGAGCCTTTCAGAGACAGTGCTGACAACAGAGTGTGTTTCAGTGCTATTGCTCCTAATATGTGCTGTTGGTCACACTGAGATGGTTCACCAGGACCTTCACTGCCCTGGGGCATGCAGTGTCACTTGGGGAGTAACCTACCCACCACAGAGGCTCCTGAGATCTCCCTGTAGTGCTGCTTGAAGCCTTTTGCTGCTTACCCAGAGCCTGCATCAGTATGAAGGAGGTCTGGCAGCAGGTTGCACCCGCTGCTACGCTAAGGAAGTGCTTTTTAGGCTTGTATACAACATTCTTCACACTCTTTCAAGGCCACTTCAACCACACTCCAGGCATGCAGGCTGCAACATGCTCCTTTACTGACTTACCTACCACACTTTGTGGCAGTGATCTGCACATACAGTGCAGTTTCTCTGCTCTTTGGTTGCTTTAGAGCACCTAAATTCATGATGATCTAGGAAAGGATGGCAGGAGCTATTGGAAGCTCTTGTAATCCTATTCAGAGGGAAAAGAAAAAAAAGAAAAAGAAAAAGAAAAAAATAGTCTATATATTGATCAGCCAGCTAAAAACCTGTGAAAATCTGAAACACTTCAACTCTTAGGTTGCAACTTTTCCAGTGAGGTATGCTGTAGAAAACATCCTGTCAGGTTCAATATTTGTCCATTTTCGACCAGCATCTCTGAAAATAACCAAAGAAAAAATCTTCCCTTGGGCTGGCTTCAAGGTCTGGAGAAGGCTTTTTCTCCTATGAAATCCACCTGTAACACAGGGCATCTTAGTCCTTCCTAACAAACAGCAGCACAATGAAAAAGGATGGATCTGAGGAGGAAGATTAGCTTCCTTCAGTGCTTTCTGCTGCAGACTTCTCTTGGCTCCATTCCTCCACCATCCAAGAGAGGCAACTCTCCAGTTTCTCAATTCCAGGCAAAACTGAGGCTGGTGAGACAGGTGACAGTGAGGTTGAGATATGTTGCTACCATGTATTGTAATTAGCTTGTCAGTATGCGGTAAGACAGAAATGGAGTAGAAATGTTCCCAGCTAAGTTGCACATTTATTGAATGCAAAGCCTGTTCCAGTGCAGTGTTAAGGTTGGACAAACAGCAAGACAACTCCAACAGCACTGACTCAACTGGGTTGCATTTTCTGCATATTTTGGAACACCCAATTTATAATATAAATAGCAATCTATCAAGCTGCACATTGACCCAGAAAAACGGTAAGAGAAAATCCTGCATGCTTCTAACATGGCTGAGCAAATGCTGCTGCTGGCACATTCACACTCCCAGTTCCTCTATTAAGACATTTAATTTTCCTGCATTTTTTTACAAAAAGGAGACAGAAAGA
The DNA here is from genome assembly GCA_013400195.1 of Aramus guarauna. Lineage (NCBI taxonomy): Eukaryota > Metazoa > Chordata > Aves > Gruiformes > Aramidae > Aramus > Aramus guarauna. The sequence continues at coordinate 694,370 of VXBL01007584.1, read as the reverse complement.
TGAATTACTCTTGTTTAATAATGTTAGAATTTAAATAGCTTTAATTAGGCATGGGATAGATGTGCATGAGCTGTTTGTTGCCTGTGCTGCTGTTTTTTACTTGGAGACAATTTTCTGCCAGGGTGGATGACAGGACTGCACAACAGTTACTTTGTGATAGGAAAAGATAGACTATTTTTTTAATGTGAAGCTTGTAATTTATGGATTATACCAAAACTCAAGGGGGAAACCTGAGCACCATGAGGCCTGTTCCATCCTTCCTGCATGCGTATTTTTGCTAAGCTAGATGGAGGACTCTGCAGAGACAACTGCAAATTTTCCAGAGAAGCCTGAAAGCATCATGCCCTGTCCGTGCCAAAGCCCCTGGTCAGGGAAAACATTAACAAGTGTCAGAAAGGTGACACAGGGATTAGGAGACACTCTGAATGATGCACTCTCTGAAGTGATATGCAAACTGCTAATCTCTCTCCAAAGCCCTCGATTTATACCCCTTCTCCTGAGCAAGCCTGCAGCTGGAGGAGGCAGCCAAATTGACTTTAACCCTTGGTTCACTAGAAACCAGGCTCCAAATCACACTGTGCTGCTTTGCCACCAGAGATAAGCTGAATGATGCATCCTTTTGTGAGTGAATGGCACAGATTTAGGAAAGGAGTGGAAGTTGCAGATGATAACCCAGAGACCAGTGTGTCTGCTCAGAGCACTGCAGAGGCGGCTGGCCGTCAAAACAATGCCCAGAATGGCAGAGAAGGGCTTTTATTTTAAGGTTACTCTGTGCAATGTCACATAATAATATACACTCCCGCGATAAGGAATGTTAATAATACTCCACTTTCTGCCAAGAATAGAGTCCCTATCTACAAACCCCACCGCTCTAATCAAGTGAAACAAAGCTGAATGTATGAAAACACCAAAACCAGGAGCTCAGGAAGCATTTGGATTCAGGAAAGACTAAATATTTAACTTGTGAGGCCCAATGCATCCTGGAATGTATGGGGCACTCCAGGAACAGCTAGCCATTGTCCAGGGGCCACAGGGGAAAGCAGTCTTAAACAGGCCATGTCCTGCAGGGCCAACACGCTGCCCCAGTCACCCACGGTGTTTGCACTGGGGCAGGGATGTAAGGAGGTCCTTGCAGAGGTGAAGGGAAGGGTGTTTCTCCATGAAGGGTGTCACAGCCAGTACAGCTGAGGGCCTGCATACACTGCAGCACAGCATGGTGTTGAGTGTTTCTGTTTGATGTGTGCAAGAGAATAGTTACAAACTTCTGCATGGTCTCATCTGGAGATTGCATCATTGCCTTCTCTGGCTGCTTCTGCAAACATCCCACATTTACCAGCACCTAGAGAAGGCTTTCTGGCTGACAGAGCCTCTCGTGGCTTCTCTCTTCAATATGGAAAAGCAAAAGATGCCCCACGTGGTCCTGCTGTGCGCTCAGGACCAAGCGGCTTGAGTGTCTACCGTGAGAGCACTGCTAAGCAGGGAAGCACGTGGGGCAGCTCCCATGGATGTTGGCCAAGATCTGTGTTCACAGAAACCTGCCCAGCCTTCTCTGTCTGAAGGAATCCTGCTGCTGGGCCAGTCATGGCATTTTTGTGACACCACCAGACTGTTCTTGCTTGCTCTCAGACATCTGGTCACTCTCCTGGCACCTGAGTCACATCTCCACAAAACTAAAATCAGAGGTTTCCTGCTGAAACAAACTTCCCAGAATTGCATCTGTGCCCAGTGGGGCTCCTCAGAGCTGTCCTGTCCTGGCAACTGCTGTTGCTAGATGTTTGGCTGTGATAAAGATGCCATCACCATCCAGATTGAAGTCATGGGTCTACTAAAGGCAGAAATAACTCATGCTGCCCATTGCTATATGACTTAATCTGGAAGGAGGAGAAACAACATCTCCTCTTCTGTCATGTTGCATTACTGGCTGTCTATGCACTTCTTTCCAGGGCGAGGACATCTGGGCTTCAACAGCGCAGTAGCAATGGCTATTCCCTGTGAAGCAGGATGGATGAGACTGGTTTGCAAAGCCAAATGCATGCAGAGAGGTGAAAGTGAAGACTTGGGTTGAGAGGGTTGCCCAGACCATGTCATGAGAGCCCATCCTTACGGAGCGGGGACTGCAGACACGTTCATCAGATCCCTGGAGAACCAGCTCTGTCCAGAGCAAGAGCTGTAACCTCGGTGTAACAATGCTTGCCTCTTCCAGCCTGTTTTAGCCTGCAGCATCTGCATTCCTGACCCACAAGGCTGAATCTCTATGTGCCAATATCTTATAATCACAAATACAACTCTGAAGTATCCTGGACACCTTCATAATATTAAAAATAAGCATAAAACTAGGGCTCAAACTCCCATAAAGTTCAATAGTTCAGGGTCAGATGGATAGGGTACCCCAAGTGTGCCCTAGGTAAACTCAGTGGAACAAGGAGAAAGTCCCGGTGTCCGGACCCCAGTTGTATGTGTCTGTGTCTCTGCCTGAACCTGGAGATACACAAACCCAATGAATTTGACCACACATCAAACACACAGGCATTTCCAGGGCAAATTACCCCTGCATCTCATCCAGTCCTATCCCTAGCACTCCAACATGAAGAGTGGAGCAGACAGCAAAACAATAAGACACATCTTCATTTTTCACAGTTTTTATAAATATATGCATCCACTTTTTTCAAGAAAAGAAAAAGAAACTCCTAGTAGTGAGTAGAGTGGATTTTGCCTGCTTTGCAAAAGTTCATCCATTGTTCAAAGCAAACTCTCCTGTCCAACATAAACAGGGACTCTTAAAAACATTCTCATCCAAAACAATTGCTATGACTTTTGATGTTTTCATGGTCCTTGCTCTCCCCTACTGTTTGATCATTATGTTTTACAATATTTTTTCCCCTTCCTCACAGGCCTTGTTCCAGGTGCCCCTGCTCTGGAATTCATGGCTTCATCATCCAAGCATCTGTATTCAGTGAGATACAATGGAAAGAATTTCATAGCATTTATTTTGACTTAAATGAGTCCTCCTCTTGCCTGTTTACACAGCCGCCTTTCCCTCAGCAGATTTCACAGATGTGCCTGGAGCCAGGCTGAAGGAGCTCAGCTCCAGAGGATCATCTCCTTCCTTTCAAGGAATCCCCTTCAGAGTTCTCCTCTAGGTCACTTCTTCCTTGGCACTCAATAAGAAGCTGATGAACACTTCATTATTATTACTACTATAAATGAACCTTCAGGATCTGGCTAAGACCATGACGTGCTGGATACAGTACACAGAGGAATGATCCTTGCTCCTAAAACTGACACTCACGATGCTCAGGGCGCAGGAGGGCACAGAAAAGAACATGAAGAGCAGGAGTGGAGAAGATCTTTGCACAGCTGCAAAGCACTGCTCTCCCTCCAGAGGAACAGCCTCTCCCAGCCAGCACAGGCCAGGCTTTCTTCTGACCAGGGCAGCTCTGGCAGACGTGCAGCTCTTTCCTAGATGGACTCAAGACCCTGTGAGTGAAAACAGGAAATCCCCATAATAAAAAGAAACCCAGATCAGAACTTACAGTTCCTTTGAATCCCAAATTCCCCCTCTTCACTTTTCAGTGATGTGCAGTCAGGATCAGAACCAACTCATCTTTTCAGAGTAAAAGACAGGGAATTAGGCTCTGTAAACTTATTATATTTGGGGGTTTTATTTATTTATTTTTCATTCCAAACGTTGTAATTTTTAAGCAATACAAGAATGGGCTAACTCTGAGTTATAGGGCTTGGATTAGTCAAAACATTACGTTTTTACTCCAGCAGAAAAAACCCTCAATAAACTTAAAGCATTTCAGTGATTGAAAGTCCAATCCAGCAGCAAGCAGGAAAACTCACCTGTGGCTCTTTCCTTTTTTTACTAAATAAGAGAACAGACAGACTCAAAGACTTTAAAATATAATAATCCTGGAAACACACAAAGTATAATCTATGCCATAAAATCAAAAGAACTGGTCAGCATATTCCCTTTGGGAATTTTGTCTGAATACATCACTCTAAACACTGCCTAAAATTAACACATGTCAGGAGACCCAGAAGTGTACGGGACATTGGGTGCACATCCACAAATTGGCTCAGGCTGGTGTTCATCCCTGGTATCAGCTCAGATCAATGGGCGGTTGCATCTCCTCTGTGTTTTTATTGCATAAAATACTTGATACATCACCAGCAACAAACTCCACAGCTGACAGAGCTCGTCCAAGGGCAGCATTTCCATTCTCATGATAATTTGGGTGGCAGTAACACCCTTGGTCTGGAGTGTCCCATCCTGCACCATGCTGTCTTACACAAGTAACAATACTTTCTGCCTATAATTTCTACTCCAGATGGGGAGAGAGCAGGGTGCCGCTCATGGGAGGGTGACCAGGGGAGATATCAAGGGGATCCATGCTTGAACAGGGCTCCCAGCTCCTTTTTCCCATTTTAGTGGCTCTCAGAGGGGTGACACAACCTGCAGGCTGCCATGCATGCACCAAACACACTCATCCAGCTCTGCTCTGGGCAGAAATTAAATGATTTAGACCCAGCTTCTCTTTTCAATTTAACTCTTAGCCATGTAGCAATTTCAAAAAACAAAAAACCAAAAAAA
>VXBL01007584.1:674131-689744 GCA_013400195.1 Aramus guarauna | reverse complement strand
AAAAAAAAAAAAAAAAAAGAAATCCAGTGTTTTAGTGTTTCTGTTAATTGGGACAACACAGAGCAGGCCTGTGGGGCCTTTCCTTAATTCACTCCCTGAACAATGTTCACTGATCAGGACTAGAGATTCAATTAAGTACCTTGGGGTGGTAATTCACAAAGACAAAATAAGGAGTTTGCAGATAATTTGTCTTCCCTTCTATCCCAGAACGCTCCTGCTGAGCAACACGGGCTCTGTCTCTAATTGGCAACATTAATACAATTAAGATGGTAATTTTGCCCCGATTTGCTTCTGTATTACAAAGTATCTCACTTCACATCCCTCAACACATTTTACTCTGTTAAATTCTATCATTATTTCTTTCCTTTGGGCTAACCAGCGAGTCAAAGCCTTGCCTTCAGACATCACAGCCTCCCTCAGAGCAGAGGGCTCGCGTTCTTCCTGGCTGCTTAATTTTCATGGAGAAAAAGATGTAGGGGTCCAGGGAGGGGCACGTGGAAATGATTGTTTGTATGGATTCAAACACAATGTTAATGAATGTCTCATGAAAGCACTGGGCACATGGCAGTAATTAGGAGGAAAATAGAAAAATAATTACAATGTCAAAACACCCCTGCATATCTTCCTGCCCCCTGGCCACTTACCAACGCTCTAGCAAGGCAATCCTCGTAGATCTTGCCCCCTTCTCTTCCCACAAAGCAATCCCGTCAGCCACTCTCACCATTGACGCAGCTCTTTTCACTGATGATGGGATGAAGTGTTGATGGTATGGTGAAGGACAAGATGGTCCAACAAGGAGGGCTGAAGGATAGTCTATCCCTGGACAGTTTAGACAAAGGAAGAACACTGGTTGCAGAATAGAATCGTAGAATCATATAATCGTTTTGAGTGGAAAAGACCTTTAAGATCATTAAGTCCAACCAAATCCGTCACTAAACCATGTCCCTAAGCACCCTAGTCTACATGTCTTTTAAATACCTCCAGGGATGGTGACTCCACCACTTCCTTGGGCAGCTTGTTCCAATGACTGATAACCCTTTTGGTGAAGAAATTTTTCCTAACATCCAATCTAAACGTCCCCTGGCACAACTTGAGGCCATTTCCTCTTGTCCTATCACTTGTTACTTGGGAGAAGAGACCAACCCCCACCTGGCTACAACCTCCTTTCAGGTAGTTGTAGAGGGTGATCAGGTCTTCCCTCAGCCTCCTTTTCTCCAAGCTAAACAATCCCAGTTCCCTCAGCTGCTCCTTATCAGACTTGTGCTCCAGAACCTTCACCAGCTTCGTTGCCCTTCTTTGGACACACTCCAGCACCTAAGAGTCAGAAACAAGGTGAGTCCATGGATTAAAAGAGAAACAAGATGCAGCCAAGGAACAAACATGAACACTGATACCATGCAGTAATAGGAAAGGACTCACGCCTTGCAGTGAGGCCATACGGGTACCTCTCCTAGCCCCAGCCAAGGTGGCTCTTAAGAGTGGTACCTGGTCTGGGGTAACTCCCAACCATGCCCAGGAATGGTTTGGGAGAGACCTCATTGCTCCAGGGCAGAATAGCCCAACAGCTCTAATAAAGTAATCACTGAATAAATTGTGTGCCAGCATGCAGGAGTGATCCCAGGCACTCCTGAATTTCCACTACAGAGGTAACGAATCCCTGGTGCGGGGTTTACTGCAACGGCTGGTGTGGTGAGTAGAAGGTGAGGCTCTTCAGATGGGAGGCTTTTGGTGTGATTTATGAATCTGTTTCTGGGCTGCTCAGAGTCACTCAGAAGAACTGACAAAGAAATCATCCTTCTTCTACAAAGTATATGCATTCATTAACTTTACATGCTGGCAGGGCAATCTTTAATGGGTCTGATTTCTCTTCCTCCTCCCACTCAAGTGAGCAATCTGTATGATAGTGCAGGTAGGTTTGAACACTCCCCACTCACATGGCTTGTGGCACAAGCAAAACACACTGCATTGCTCTGGGCTTTGCCTTCTCAAAACTCCTCCTTTGTGAGAGGAAGCATTGAATTTGCTTTTCCTCCTGCCCAGTTAGAACAGTGATTTTCTGGAAGCCAAACAAAGGCAATGGAGATTGTCTGGGAAGATAAAGAGGGAACAGTCTGAACAAGCAGGAAGCTAAGGGGGGAACAAGACTTAAATGCGGCAAGTAAACAAAGTCATTTCATTCCTTACAGAGGAGGAGGAAGAGCTTGAGGGGCTATGGAGGTCCTTGTTCATGGGCAGTGCTTTGGGAACTGTGGAGGCTGTCCACAAGATCTGGGAGAAGCAGTTTTGATCCAAAGCCACCAGATTTCATTCCCCCTACCAGCCAGCCACTGCTGAAATCCAATGGCAGGAAATTCCTGTGGCCCTTTCACAGATGGAGAAGCAAGACATGCAGAGGGTTTGCCTAAGGTCCCACACTCCTTGTGGAGAAAGGTCCTGAACCCTGGCCAGCTGAGGCCCTCCCATGGGACCTACTCCCCTGCCTCCCAGCACCACAGTTAGCAGCTGAGTTGCAGGAAGGAACATGATTTAATCTCTTCCTACTTTAAAGCTATCTGATTGATGGACTAACACCAAGATGGCTGAGAGCAACCCGTAGGCTGAAGTATCTTGGCATTAGAAGAGACAAATAACAACTCTCAGTGCAAATAGTCGAGGAGCAGGGCAGCCCTCATAAGCCAGAGTGCCTGTGGGCTGGGAGCCACCACCCCGACACGTGCCCGTCATTAAACAGGGATCTGGCTGCTAGTGCTGGAAAATTGGACTGTGCTGTCCTCACACATATGAAAATGCTTTCACCACGGGTGTTGACCATGCTCCTGAAGATCATGAGCTGCCAACTCAGAAATCACGAGGGAGAGGGCAGGTTGGACAGGTAGCTGGGTCTCAGCAGACTCTGATGGTGTTGGCTTCAGTGGACCTCACTGCCTCCCTCTCACACAGCCAAAGATTAACCAGTGGTTCCCAAATCATTAGCAATTCAGTGTATCCCAGGATAAGTGGCAGAAACTTTCCTGAGGATCTAGAGTCATAGCATGGCTATACCTTAGCTGAAGAAAAAACCCTGCACATTTGTGTCCTCACACCATGAACCTGGGTGGCCTGCTCCTAGCACGTCACCGGTGCCATAGGAACAGCAGATATTGCCCTAAGTATGGTTTTCTCCTCCAAGATGAGGTCAGGCTGAAGATTTTGAGCATCATTTCTGACCTCCTGGGTACTGCAACTGCCCTGAGGTCCTTCCTGCTCCCTGAGCAGTGTCTGAGCATAAATCAAAGCATTATTCCAAAATTCTAGGTACAAACCCCAAATTGTTAGTTAAAGACTTGAAGTCCCTCTCTCTATAAGGTGTGTCTTGTGCCTGTTCCAGGTTGGTCCCATTCCCAGTTCTTCCTGCTTTGGGTCTTGTTTCTCTCATGCCTGATGGATTGCAGAGTGTTTAATGATCAAATGCTTAGGTCCACAAACAGCGAACAAGTCACACCATCCTCTCTGGTAAGCTGCCTAGACAGAGCTCCTCGAGCCTGCTTGTTCAAAGTGCATTGCTCTGCTCTGAACTGAGGATTGAGCACAATAGTCCAGTGGCAGCTGTAGCACAAAGAGAGGACTTGAGTATCTCTGTCCCTGTCTCATGCAGCTCCAGCTGCCTGTTCATCATGAGGAGCTCAGACCCCAAGGACTTCTCAGTCTTTGTCCCAGAAGACAGCTCCCCTCCTGTAGGCCACTACTGTGTGTAGGAACCTGTATTTGGCTTTTCTCCACTCCAGTGGAAGATGTCAGTCAGCCAAGACTGCCCCAGCTTCCAGCACACAGAGACAGCACAGGAGAGTCCAGGATGGAGGAGATGGGTGGATGCAGAGACAAGTGCTGGACCTGGAAACAGCAAGGACAAGGCATCAGCAATTCTCACTGCGGTGATTCACCAGCTAGGACTTTGCCCACAAGGCAGTGGAGGGGATTCCATTCCCAGCTGCAAACAAGCTATTATGTTCGGTGCTCTGACAGTAGAACACACTCAGGAACCAGTTCTTTCTAAGGATGCTGCTGAGCTGGCTCATATTTTACTTATCTTGGTAGCAGGGCAAAGATGCACACACAAGAAAAACCCTCCCAGGCCCTCCCAGGGTATCCATCTGTATCACTGGGAGATGTGATCTTGGAGCAGCTGGCAGCCTCAGCCCTGTTAACCCCACAGTTAATAACTGTAGTGTTAATCCCCACCAGAACTCACAGTTAACTGCCTCTAATTGTGCAGAGAATGAGATCTTATGGATAACACAACCTGCATGATGAAACATTTAACCAATGCCTAACAGTCATGTGAGAAGGTGGCGAATACTGCCTTGTCCATGGACAAGGAAACTGTGACTCAGAGAGACCATGTCATTTTCCAAAGAACGTGTCAACCAAATACAGCAGATGGAGTTCAAATGTGCATTTCTGCTCTAGCTGTAAGTTGACTGTCTTCCCTTGGGGTCCTCCATTGCAGGTCTCAGACACCTCATGAGCTGCTCCCCATGTTCAAGAGGTCAGGTTTTGCAGATAGATTACTGTGAAGTGTCACCACCAGCGCCCAAAGGTTAAGCACTCATTCTGGTCCAGCGCCTGGGTGCAGAAAAGGAATGCAGGTAGAGACCAGCACTGTCCCATGGCTGGAGCTCTCTGCAAAGGCCAGAGCAACCTATGGAAGTCCGGCGTGACTTTGGACAAGGATGAGGTTAGTTATCATAAGGATGAGGTTAGTTATCATTGGGTACTCAGCTCTTTCCTGTCACTGCAATCGTTCATCAAGCAATGGTTGTGATCTAGGACATGTCGATATACCAGCTGGTAGTGAAGAAGGGCATCATCGGATCTCATACTGATGGACACCAGCACCAATGGCATTGCCATTCCCTGTCCAGCTCTTGTACTGCCCTAATGCACTCCAGGGAGGGACCCCAGACCCTATGTCTCAGGTCAAAAATGTTGCATAAAAATGGAAGCAACACAGCAATATTCTTTCTATTTTCTAAAAAATGAATGCAACATAACTGCTCTTTGCTCATGCTCAGATCTGCTCTGCTTACAAAGAAGCCATGTGTTGCTTGAATTCACCAGGAATGAAGTGTTTAGCCAAGTCAGTGATTTCTGCAGTGCAGTTCTGAAGTCATGGAGGCCACTGGGCACGTTCCTTGCAGACCTGGATTTCTCCTTTTCAAGCAGTTTCCTCCCAGTTAGCACAGTTGTATTTTTTGGCCTTTCCACTCTGTTTCCTGTTGGCTTCCTTCTCTCTAGCAGCAGCACCATAGTCTAATAAGCTTCTGTGGCTGTTGTTCTGGATCCCTGCTCTGCCAACTCCTCTTAACCCACCTTCTGACCCTGCTAACATTTGTAACATGCTTTGCTTTGCTTTCTGTCGCAAGGCCTTTGGCCTCTGTGTGACAAGGGCTTTGAATCCTCTCCAGAAGGTGATGCTCAAGAACAAGGACAGCCATAGTTGAAGTGCAGACCATATTTCTTGCATGTGCATGTGCATCAGCTCCAAGTGCTGTGTGATTTCTGGCACAACAGCCTTGATTCTCAATTGTTTCCTTAAGAGAGATTTCATTTGGAAACGTGATTTATGATTTTAAAAAGGAAAGCAAAGAATGCACCACGAGCCTGCCAACTGGGGCAGAGGCAGATACGCCTAACCATCAATTAGGCAGCTGTTTTCTGAGTGTAAATAAGCTTTCAGTGATTGTGCAGACACACGCACTCGCACATGGACACATACACGGGTCTTAGCTTACCTTTTCACCATGGGGCAAAAATCTGCATGGCTATATAAGTCTTATCATGGTAGACATTAAACAGGCTTTTTAAAAACCACTAATACTTATCACACTTACTCTTCATGTCCTGGTTGATGTACAGGTTCACATCAGTTGAAGTAAGGATGTGATCATTTTTGTACACTGATGCAGAACCCACGTGGGCTACCTTGAATCCATTTATCTGATTTACATCGGTTTAGTCCCCAGGACTGAACCAGAGGGGTTAACTGTACAGATCTGAGCAGTTTTACACTAACATCTGAGTCACAGAAGAGTTTTTACCACCTGATCTTAGCTTTTTACACCGCTTCATTTAAACTATTACAAGGGGAGTAAGGATGAGATATACTGTATCATCTAAATTTCAAAAATGACAGTGCAAAAAAGATGAGGATGCCAGTTCACAGGGAAGCAAAAGGTGCAGCTAAAAGTGTAAAACATTTGCAGACAAACAACACTGCTTAAAGACATCATAAATCTGTTAAAGTAAATAACTATCACTATTAAAAACAATGCTGAAAGACCACACATGCAAACAAAAAGTCTACTTAGTTGAAGAACAGAGTAAAAGAGACTATTAGAAAGAAAAAACCCTTCAGTAGTGGAATTCATGACTCTATGATGAAAACATGAAAGATGACAAACTTTTGTAAGTTAAATGTAAAACCAGTAAAAGCAGGCAAAGGATAACTTGAAAAAAAAACTTGGTGAAGATATAAAACCCATGAATAAAATCATTTTCCAACACATCAGAAGCAGGGAGTCTGCCAGTGGGTTGGTTTAAGTAAACATGATCGAAGTAGAAAATGGCCACTCAGGGAAGTAACTTTAAGAAAAACATATGACTTATTTGCATTGTTGTTTACTTTGTTGAAGCTCAAGGATGTGAACGCAATCTGGCATTCTTTTAGTAGAGATGAATGTAAAGAACTGTTTTAAATTAATTTGCCAATGGAATGGATTAAATGATCAAAACCAATTTACCAGACCTACAAGATACTAACCTAAAAATTTTGAAGGACCTCAAATTCACCTCATCATGAAGTGAGCAGGAAGGTGTTCTCCATGATTAACAACAAGTTAAACAGCAAGAACTAAAACCTAGAAATAGATGGCACATACTCATGGTGGGACATTACTGGTAGGACCCTGCAAGAATCTGTGCTGAGGTAATGTGAATACAGATGTTTGAGAAGTGCAAAGGGACTTCATGACTGATAGCTGAAATGCGATGTCAGCAAATGCAAAGTAATGTCTGTGGGAGGAAAAAAAACCCAACCTTGGTGATATGTACAAATTGAGGAACTCTGACTGTTACCTCTCCTAAATAGAGCTTAATGAGTCGTGTCTTTGGGAAAGTGTTGGTACACTGAAAGTATCAGATCAGCTTTGATCAAACAGAAAGTTGAGGTCCTCATCCCAGTCCAGTTTCAGAATATGACACAAACACATATGCCGGCACATGTGACTACTCTGAAGGTGGAGACATATGGCAGGTCTGATTACTTCTATCATCTGTAGTGCTGGTTCCTGGTAACTTGAAATGTTCAGTCAACTATGCCCCAAAACAGCCAGGATACCTCAGCCTGGAAAAGATACAGTCTATGAGCATTTTTGGAAAAAATGAGACAGAAGCAGCTCTTAACTATTTCTTATAGGACAAGAGAATGGGCACTGAGGGGCTTTTTCCACTCCCTAAATGTCTTGCCATTGAGGATGACTCCTAATTAAGACACCTCCATGCATCTGTCTCTAGACATGACACATTACTCTCAATTCGTTTGCCTCAGCTGAAGCATCTGGCATCATCTGAGAAGCCCTGGAGTGCCAAGATATCTCCACAGGGGTGGTCCACATATGAGGCATTCACTGCATGCTTTCGTTTGTCAAACTTACCCTAGGCACCTGCCCCGGCGATGCCTAGCATTAGATGGGATGGGCACGTGCCCTAGAGTGCCTGAGGATCCAGCTCTCCTGCACACTCATTTACCTGCCTGGTTACCACACATCCTCTGCCCAGGACATCCTCTCCTTCTTGTGCTGGTCCTGACATCTGCAGAAGCAGGAGGCTCAGCTGCTGGTCTGTACAGTGGGCAAATCGCCTGTGCTATGCCTCGTGGCACAGATGCGCTGCGGCTTCTTTTTTCTGGCTGCCCTGATGCAAGGGAGCTGTGCTGTGTTTTACTCCAAGCAGCAGGAACTGCAGAAACTTTCTTTTCCCCACTACTGTCTAATCATTATTTGAAGCTTACTACAGTGATTTACCTCAATAATATATCACAGAAATGAGTTCTACTGGTTAATTATACATTGTACAAAAGCAGGGATGTAATTCTCACCCCAGGGCAGGATTTCATATCCATTTCATTCCTTACTTTCCTTTCGATTGGTGAAGCATGCCTTTAGCAATCTCAAAACTCATTTAACCACATGGATTAAAACACCATACTGTGACAGAGGAGAAAGATGACAGAAAACCTCCAGGTCATACACATGTACATACCCATACCCTCACATGCACAAGCATAAATGTGCACTAAACCATCGATCAGAATTTAACTGTCATTTGTCCTTGCAAAAGGCTCATCACCATCAGTGCCTGTTCATGATGCCTGCTCTTTGCAGAGAGCTCTGCTAAGTCTTTTTGCAGGCACCATTTCTTCCCAGGCATTTTTAGGACAGGGAAAAGCCACTCAGAGCTGGTTTTGGCTGTCTAAGGCCGGAATAAAAGGCCACCAGGATAAGCAATTTTTGACTGCAAAGGAGGATCAGTAACACAGCCAAGCGCAACACCAGTCCTTGCGTCAGAGCTTGGCCTGGGGATGACTTGCAAACAGGCAGAGATGGAGGGTGGATGGGTTGTGCTCAGAGTGACCAGAGAGGAGGAAGGAGCGGGAATTAGAGAGACCACATTCCTCTCTCTCAGGGCCGTGTACCAGGCTATGCAAGGTGATGAGCAGGGCATTTCTGTTCTCAAATTTAAACACACAGCTCTGCTAGACATGCCCATTCCTACCTTTCTATGCATGCCCAGCTTGCCAGACAATGGGATGGATGATGGCACACTGGTATGGATCCCAGCTCTTTGGCACTGCGTAACTACTCCCAACAGTCTTGCCTGCTGTAGGTGCCAAGTCCCAAGCCAATGTCACCCTGCAGCAGACCTCTGTGCATTTGGACAGGTAGTCCAGAGAACAAACACCTTGCACACACCTCTTGGTCTTTACCCAGACACTATCTCCCCCAAAATTAGGGTGATTCAGGGTTCTGCTGTATTTGGACAAGTCAAGATTTTTCCACCAAAAACTTAGCAGGCAATAATGTTTTTTGTTAACTTTCACAGCATATTTATATCTTTCTCGACACCAGAAGGGGAAATAAAAATAAGAATCCAGACTGTTCCTACGGGACTGCAGCAAGAATTGGGGGTTGTTCATACACATGGAGCAACTATTTGCATTCAGCCCAAATGACTTCAGTTCTCCATGGTGGGAAGGGGAGAACAAAGCAAAGCTCCAGAGGAGAACTCAGAGATCATTTCTGCAAACCCAGCAATCCACAGCTGCAGGGCTCATCTCTGTTACCACCTGGAGAAACTGAGGCATGGAAAGGACATCTCCAGCAAAGCCCAGCGAGGAAAGCATAAATAGTTCATGTTGAGTGGATCTCACCACAGGCTGAATGAATTGAGGCTCTTAGTTGGGAGCCAGCTGCCATAGTCAGAAGGGACACAAGCCTGGTTGTACTCCCTGGTGAAAGGAAGTCCTTGCGGTGCCTGGACTGTGGCCAGTTTTGGGGATGCCCCAAAAATACCCCACTGACAGAGCATTTCTTAAGGCATTAATCCCGAGCCAATGTGTCACATCAGAGCTGTGCAGGAAAACAAACAGAAACCTTATCTAATGGTTTTTGGATGTCTCCAGTTGGCCCAGATAACATCTCCCAAGGAGGAACATGAGGCATTTCCCCGCAGCATGACTGACTTTCACCCTGGCTTCTCCCTGGCCTCTGCTCTCAGATGTCATTGCCACCATTATGCACAGCAACTGACAATCACAGACATATTTGCTTTCTCCTCCTGATTTCTCCCAGTGATGGCTTTTGTTTGCTAAACTGCTTCTGACCTTTCCAAATGCCACCTCCATTTATGGCCTCCTGCCGCCCCAACCTGCCTGGGAACTGATGCTCTTCAGAGACAAAAGCCTGACTGCTGAGCTGTCTTACTCATTTGGAGGGTGGTCTCCAGCCAGCAGAAGCAGTGACAGTTAGCAGAATTAGATCAGCAAGTGCTGGACGGTGCCTGTGGAGACATGAGGTTTCCAGTGTATGCCATGGGAGCCATTTAATGTGGGTCAACAAGTCTATGTGCTGTACAAAACCAATGGGTGCGTGTCAAGATCAGAACTGCATCTTCATTTCTGCTGTCTTTCATTACTCCAGGTTTGCCACCTGAAAGAGCCTGCACCAGCAGGCTAGGACCCTGTGGGAAGCCCAGCTCTGTGCACAGGGAGGTCGAGCGTCCTGGGGTTGTTGGCATCATCTGTGCAACCTGATGCTGCACCAGGGATGGAGACATTTGTAAACATTGGATTTCACATGCAACATATCAAAGATTTGAGCTGTAGGGCTCTGTGTGTTGCTGAGCTTGAGATGTGTTATTGATGGTTCTTCCTGTTGCAGTGAAAGTCCTGGCTAGTGCAAGGGGGAGCTTGCTGCCAAGCAAACAGCCTTCTGCTCCTGGCTGGGCTCCCTCCTGCCTGAGGCCAAGCAAATGACTTCACCCAGAAATCCTCAAGTGCCCCTTTGTGAAAGGGAGCAGCCAGGATCACCTGGAGTGTTTGCATTTCCTCCTGCATTAGGCTTTATTTTGTCTTTTAACCAGCAAGAGCCACATGGGCACATCTGGCAACTGCAGACCATGGTCCTGCTCACCCCAGGGTAAGGGGAATTGCGCTCTTACAGAGTCCTTTTCTGCTCACTGACTTGAAGGGAGCCTTGCTCCATGGCTAGGTGCCCCCTCTGCCTTCTGCTTTCCAGCCCTGGTTCTTGTGGTGATGGGTGCATCCCACAGAGGCCACAGGGCCCTGAGGACCGGGCCCCATATCCACACCAGCCAGGTGGTGAGGAAGTCCACCAAGAAAGCAGAGGAGAAATGGATGGTCCCCAAGGCAGGCCTGTGTCAGTAGGAACCTGACACTCTTCTCACCTGGAAGCTTGAAACCCAGATCATTATTCAGGTGTATGCTTACTTCTGGTATGACATAAATATCTCAAAGTTTGATAGAGTGTGACAAAATTTACCTAAAACACTCTGAGTTGGGAATATGTGGATCCCTCAGGAATAATTTCACCTTGCCTTGACCATAGTGGACAACATACAGATGCTCCCAGCAGCTTGAACTATTTCACCCAATTTCTATTTTTCAGCCCTTCATCCTCCTGCACCCTCCTCCTTGCAGCTGTCTCTGCTCACTGTGTTTGACCAATGCAGTGGCTCCCAGCAGGGATTTTGCAGCTTCACTGTAAAGCATCATACGAAGTTGTGGTGCTAGGTACAGATCAGTTGAAACAAGACCAGTTGGAGTCCTCCTTTAGATTTTAGTTAAGGCAAAAGTACCATTAACTTTAGTAGCAGCTACTTGATCAAATACTGCATATAAATGAGAGGAGCTGAATGAAGATTTGGCCAGCAATTAAGAAAACCTACTGTAAGCACCATGCCAGGATGCCTTGGATAACATTTCTTTTTTGTGAAATATTCTAAAAGTCATCTCGCATAGCTATTCACACTGCTTGGTGACAAGGACAGCTCTGCAAAGGCCCCTGTGTCATGTGATGGGCTTTTTGCCACTTGCTACACACCTTCAAAGGTCTCTTCTTCCTAAAGGAAGGAAATCTGCATCAGGGATGAGATTGTTTATCAGTGCCTGGGCATGCTTGAGAAGGAACTAGGGCACTCCAACTATCAGTACATATGCAGAAAAATGTCTCCCAGTATCTGCAAACAAAAATGACAGAAATGTCTGCCTTGGGCATTTTTCAGCTTTGGATGGAGCTGGAAAAACACTTCAGACCATGGTGAACATGAACATTCTCAGTCTGGGGATGTGTGCGGGAGTTCTGGCTCCCTGGGAAGAAGTAACACCTTCCCAGAGCAGGACAAAAGCACAAAAAAGTATTTAGCATGCAGGTGGCTCTTCCAGCCACAGCAGCAGTCAAATCTGTGCAGTAAGCAAACACAAGAGCAAAATCCATGGCACAGAGAAGCCCAAGGCTCATCTGTCAGGTTGAGCAGCATCTCACTGAACATCTCATTTCCAGGTAATGACCCTGATCAGTGGTACCTTCCCACTTGTTCCAGAAAAACTTCCAAGCAAACACCAGAGATATGTGGTTTCTTCTGTTCAGGTATTTTGGCAGGTTTCAGTCTCTGTTCCTGTGTGTGTGTGTCAAGGCACTGCAAGCACTGCTTCTGGACCTCGGGCTTAGCAGGGAAACTGGTGAACAAATAGCCCTGTACTGTCAAAGCTGCCTCTGCTTTGTCCTTCCAGAGGAGACTGGAGGTGCAGCAGCATTTTGTCTTCTCTAAATTTCCTGGAATGCAAAAGGGTCAAGTACAGAATATCTCACCCTGCAGACAGTGTGGGAGCCCTGTAGAAGTTGTGTGCCTGTTATGTTCCCAGAGAATGTCCTTCTGGAGGGCACAACTCCTCCACTGCTCATCACTATCCTAATCTGGTAAGGGTGGGGAACTGGCTTGGATGGAGCTGAGCATCTGCAACATCCCTGTGCTGCATTGCAGCTGTGATGGCATTTCAGGTAGGTGCTGCATATATTTGTTCATGGAGTGAATTAAAAAAATGTTCAAATATGGCCATTGCTGCTGAGGTAGAGGAAAGGCTCAAGCAAACCCTTGCTGTGCAGGAATTTGTTCTAGGTTAGAAAAAACTGGTCCCCAGCTGGACTGAGATGCTCCCTGACAACCCAGGCTTGCTGGCAGGGACCACCAGGGACTGTAGCAGGATACCAGACAAGGGAAAGTCATCTGGACGATGGTACAGAAGAGCTGCAAGCATGTTCTGCCAAAGGCCTTGAAGTCCCAGCTTAGACCTCTCACCTTTATTGTTATTAACAGAATGATGCTGTGTCCAGACCACTTGTACCCTCCTTGTAAAATAACACCATGCCTCTTACTTGCTCTCTTTGTCTCTTCCAGAGGGATCTGAAAGCACGAGTGGGGTCCATGCTGGGGAGCACCATCAGCCCTTGTCTCCCTCCGAGCCAATGGGACTTACAAATATTTTTGGATTTGCAGGTTCCAAATGTCAGTAAATTAGTACCACCAGTCTCTTGGCCACACTTTGCAGTGCAAAGGCTGTTACGATTGTTTATACCAGGATAAGCTTTGCTTAGTAGGGCTGGTTAGACACAGCCTGAAAGGACCACACAAAGCAGATGCAGAAACAAGGGGAGGCTGCAGAGCTCTCTCTTGTCTTCCAAGGCTGTGTACACGGAAAAAAAGTCCTTGTCTCCCTGAAGGCTGCTCTCATTTTGTTGCCTCAAATCAAGTTGCTACTGTGCTTGTTGACACTTTCAGAAATCAAAAGCAAATACTTTCCAGAACAATTAAATGTGTACTCCAGTGCACTGGGAAAACAGAGAAAAGGTGAAGGACAAAAAAGAGAGGGAGACTGAAAGTGTTGGGGATGCCTATACCTGAGCAAATATACTTGCCTTTACCCAAATACAGTGAATCCACTGTTACCAGTCTGGAGCCTAACAGGGTGCCTTTGGCAAGGGGTATTGCCAGGAAAACCTCATGGCCCCATAACAGACCTAGCTGAAATGCCTAGCTGAAACATTTTCAAGGTAAAGAATCAAAATCCCCTCTGTTTCAGATATTTTTATTTCTTTCTTTTTTAACTGCTGGGATTGAGATAAGAGACAATAACAGGAAAATATCCAATTTAGGGCACTGAATAAAGAAATTCCATGACAGATTTCCAAGAAAACAGAAAAAAAATAATTCATTCAAGATAAAGTGGTGGAAAATTCCTAGTCCTGGCCAGCTCTGCTTTGGGAATAATTTCTCCCCTGCACTGAGGTAACACACATCTGAAAAAATCCAGGGCTTGCTCAGTTCATCTTTTTCCTCCATGAAAATGTGCCTGGGTGGCAGCTGAGACAACAGGGAGGTCAGCTACAGAAAATAAGGGGGAAATGTGTTGCAGATGCACTCTGCCAGGGTCTGTCCCTCACTGCAGCCCTGTCTTCTGAAGAAGTATTCTAAATTTTTTTCAAAGGCACCTAAGAGAGAAAAATTCCTGTGGAGAATGAGGAAAATGTAAACCAAAGTAAAAGTTCTGGAAAAAAAAAAAAAAAGAAAAAAAAAAGAAAAAAAAAAGAGAATTATTTGGCTTATAATCTTACTCAAATGTCACCCCAAAAAATCTTCACATTTGTTATTAGAAAATCATGTTGTAATCATACTGAGTTTTGACTGCCATGTGGCCACTGAAGAAAGGTTTTGCATTGCACCATTTGCAGCCTCAGTACCTTAGGAGGCAGTGGAAACAAAGCATGGTGAGTGCTACTGACAGCAAGACATCTTGAGTATTTTATCTATGAATATAAAAGGTTTTAGTCTATAGTATTTTTTTGGAATAAAGCAGAAGATCCCCAAGCAAGGGGAAAAGACACAAACAAGCACATGATGCACAGAGTAAAGCAAGGACTGACGACCTGGGGACCTTGCTTCTGCCAATGACCTTCATCAATCCCTTTCTGGCTCCTACCCTGTATTATTTCCACCATGGTCAAGTCTGGAGCTCCCAACTCAGACCATGGCCTTGTTGTGCTGGATACTGCGTTCAGTCCTGGTGGGAAGCACCATCTCCCTTCTCCCTCATGGAGATACAGAAGCTAAATCTTGCCTCATGTCACCCAGCTGTCCTTGACCATGTTCATGTCTCCCACAAGTGCCTAACTGATGCTTGGCTATTTGGCTGCCCAGTTAAGTGGATTAACAATCCACTGTTAACTGGATTGTAAACTCCTTGGAGCACATGCCTTCTCACAACAAGTCTGGGAAGCATCTTGCTGGCATATTGATTCAACATTACCTTGTGAGAAACATTGACTGCTGCAGCTCCAGCTCCTCCTTTTTTGACTAAGGGAACCATCACAGGATGCCATGATGCATGGCCCTTTCTGTGGAAGACTTGATGTCATTTAACTGGCTTGGTGAGAGCTGAGCTAACAGATTGTCTTCTGAAGTTCACCTCTAAAAAGATGGCATGAGCAACTGTGTACTGTTCTGTGTGGTTCCAGATCAGAGTCTGACTCATGAAAATGTTCCCATCCTAGCCATTGTGGTGGGCTGACCCTGGCTGGGGGCCAGGTGCCCACCAGAGCCGCTCTATCACTCCCCTCCTTCACCAGACAGGGGAGAAAAAATATAACGAAAAGCCTTGTGGGTTGAGATAAGGACAGGGAGAGATAACTCATTATCATCATGAGCAAAACAGACTGAACTTAGAGAGGAAATTCATCTAATTTATTCCCAAGCAGAACAGAGTAGAGGAATGAGAAATAAAATCAAATCTTAAAACACCTTCCCCCACCCCTCCCATCTTCCCGGGCTCAACTTCACTCCCGGCTTCAAACCTCCTCCCCCCCAGCAGCACAGGGGGACGGGAAATGGGGGTTACGGTCAGTTCATCACACGGTGTTTCTGCTGCCTCTTCATCCTTGGGGGAGGATCCTCTCATCGTTCCCCTGCTCCAGCATGGAGTCCCTCTCACGGGAGACAGTCCTTC